>JAJGOT010000048.1:2142500-2357617 GCA_022457155.1 Cladopsammia gracilis
GAGATCCAAATCAGCATATTTATGACTAATGTAGGGGCTTTGACCACGGGGAGTGTGAGGGGGGGTACTCAACAAAGTTTTGTACGGGGATGCTCCGCCCCAAGGTCCAAACCCTTACCCTTTCATATACCGTTTTTGTTAGGAAGTAACCCCCCACCCCCCCCCCCCCCCCCCCCCCGCCCCCCCCCCCCCTCGCCCGATCCCCCTCCCGTGGCTATGACTTATCTGACGAATCTTCCTTTAAGCCTGGTTCACACGTGCGACGCAAATGCAAACGCAAGGAATGGAAAAATTTTCATTTCCTTGCATTTGCATTTGCACTTGCGTTTGCGTTTCACACGTGTGAACCGGGCTCAACGCAAATGCAAGCGCAAACGCAAGGTGAAAAGCACTTGTTCGCTTGCGTTTGCGCTTGCATTTGCATTTGCATTTGCGTCGCACGTGTGAACCAGGCCTTACAGTTATTGCCTCAATAGTATATGCGCCTCATTTTCTAATCGAACTACAAAAAGGGAATACGGTAGCACAATAACCGTGCAAGTGCTCTGGAAATTTGAGCCCTATATGACAATCTTCCTGTAATGTTGTTTAAAAACTCGAAATTTCACAAAGAATATATGGCTTATTAGCACTTCGCTACCCAACAATTTTGCAGTTTTTGAAGCTGATATCTTCTTAAACATCATACTGACGCAAAGAGCTAAAAATTGCGTATAGATTACTTAGTTTGACGAGTTCTTTCAAGTCAATTCGTATTAAGCACGGTGCTTTCTCTACGTAAATTCGTATGCTAATGAAACAAAATGTAAACAATGACGTAAGCGAAGATTCGCCTCTTAGGTAAGGTTTAAGTGACTGGAACACTAAACGCGGAAGTAACTGTTTCATCCTTTTATTTTCTGCAAAAGTAATATTCAATAAATAAAGTGGAAAATTTAATTCTTTACAATATTGAAAAACTAACAGTAATATATACAGAAAGATTTAGCTGAGGTACAGCGAAACAGGTTGCAGGTGCTTTACAAAGAAAAACTGAACAGGTGTCCCCATTTAGTGGTTCTTTACTGCTATTTTAGTTTGACACTCAAATAAAGGTATTGATTGATTGATTGATTGATTGATTGATTGATTGATTGATTGATTGATTGATTGATTGACTGAAGTTTGAGCCAGCTTGCGCTGAAACAGTTAAATGCGTAAGTGTTTGCGATTAACCTTTTCATTCCGAGAGTCAATTATGGAGACATGCAATGTCCAGGTATGCGTTCGTTTTAGTTTGGATTTTGGATGGAGTGCTGGGAGTAAACGGCAGCCTATTCTGAGGCGTTATTGGTTTGTTTCGGCCTGGACTCTAGCTTGAGCTGTGACGTCACCGATTAACACTCGGGCCACCAGTAACTGGTTCCCAGAACCTTACGCCGGTGGACTCGCCCGCTAAAGGAGGAGGTGGATGCTTTCGCCACAACACCAGCTCTGCACCCCATATGCCACAATAATGCTACAAACGCATCTTGCTCAAACAACGTTGAAAGGAAATTCTCTCTGCTATTATGTATTATACTATACGTGTTCGCTCAAATTAAAATTTAGGCAAATACTGTCGTTTTTCAGCGTTTGCAGAAAGATCTGTTTACTTAGTCTCAGAGTTCCTTGGCGATCTCCCGCCAGTGTATCACTACTCCCGCCCGCCGCTTAAGTGCTATTTATACATTCTCACTTTTCTCCTTGCTCAGTGAGGGGTATTCCTACTCATTCTCACGTTTTCCATCCCTCCTCAAAAACCATCACCTTCAAATTCCGCTTTCTGCTAACCAGAATGAATAAGGAGGATTTGTAAGAAAACACCTGAGGATGTTGTGGCGTTTATCAGGAAAAAAAGGCAATTAATATTTGTTACTCCAAAATGCTTTAATTCGGTCAAATTTACGTTACTCCCTAATTTCTTAGGCTCGTTCTTTGTTCTCTAAATATCAAGAGTGAAATAAACCGGGTCGAAGGTTAAAGAAGCTCCTGTTGCGTCCTGCTGTCGCTGCTTGCGGCTTTGCGCGGATATCGATCGCTAAAAAGTTAATAACCTATATCAGAAGTTTATCACTGCCTATATATATAGTATCCAGGATAAATTCGCGCCAAATTTTCATTAAACGCTACAAAACTGCGGTACAGAAAAAGCTGTTTCCCTTACCTTGTGAAGTGATTCCGATGTTTCGGCTTTATCCAAAGACAAACTGCTACACTGGCTAACACGGAACACTTTTAGCAAGTTTTGCAGGTTGTTGAAATTGATATTAAGACATTATTTACAATACTTTCAGTTTAACTTGACATACAAGTGTTCTGTGTTAGCAACTACCATAGCAACTAAGCAGTTTCAGTCTGCAAATAGTTATCAGCCCATAAATATCTTACTACACCACCACAAGCAATATTTGGTAAAACCTAAATCATCTTTCATGCAAAGATAAAGAAAATAAGAATTTTATAAGACTTAAAAAAGTTGTACAATCTCTAAGTTTAGAAGACGAGCAATAGCGCTCACTCAGATGGCGTTGTTAATTTTTTTTACTGAGATCATTAGTGTGAATTTTCAATTTAAAAGGAGTGAAAACGTCAAGCAAAACTGTATTTGAATGAAAAGTTCGATCTCTTTATTGCCGAGGAATTAGTCAGAGCTATTTTTAGGGAGTAATAATTTAAGTCTGAGGAAACTTCCTGTGGTATTAATGATAATTTGTGAGACCTATGGAATGTTTTGACCGCTTACATTTCGAACATGAAAAAACACGTTTTAAAAATGTTTCAGCGATTTATTGAAAATCGAACAGTTTAATTTGTTTGAAATTTTCCCATTTAGTGTGCTACACTGTGTAGATTATAGCACATTTATTCGCTTGTTGTGGGTAGCCCCAAAATCGAAAGATAATTAGGAAAAAATGTTTTCGCCATGTTTGTTTACCGTTGCTATGGAAACGCCAATTAGCATAAAAAGAGCATCGCTCAAAACTTTCATCCACGCCTAATATCTGGTATCAAATTCAGCTTCGTTGAGCTAAAGTAAGATTATGTATAAGCGTATTCAAAAAGGGAAGTGTGACCCCCAAAAAAATACTTGGAACCACCCTAAAACAGAATGCAACGTGGTAACAGCCCGTAAAATATGACACGACAACAAGCACTATCCAATACCACAGCAATGTTGTGGGGTGTTTTCAATTGATTTTCAAGTAAAGATCCAAGAAGATTATATATTAAGTTTCATAGAACTGAAAATTTTGACAATGGTAATGTTAAGAAGATGACAGGTAGATGATGCCGCTCACCCAAAAGGCGCTAAAAATTCTGTTGCTGACGCCAATCATTATGACACGGACATATGTTAACTGTACTTCCATGAGGGTGGGGGGGAGTATACCCATAAGTACCGTATGTATGACTTCAAATGGTATGGATTTAGATCTATTGTGGTCTTAACATGTACTCAGTAAGAATTTAACCGATGTCGTCAGCAAATGGATTGCTATCTAGTCTGAAATTGAGTGTAGTTTTTGCCATTTTGGAAATTTTAAGGCTTAGGTCTAATTAAAGACGGGTAAAGGTTTCAAGAAGCATGCGCCACACCCACGCCAATCATTTCGAGGGGAACCTCCTCCCTCCCCCCCCCCCCCCTCCCCCCCGGAAGAGTGGTTGAATTACGGAACACTTTTAGCAAGTTCTGCAGGTTGTTGAAATTGATATGAAGACATTATTTATAATACTTTCAGTTTAACTTGACATACAAGCGTTCTGTGTTAGCAACTACCATAGCAACTTAACAGTTTCAGTCTGCAAATAGTTATCAGACCATAAATATCTTACTACACCACCACAAGCAATATTTGGTAAAACCTATATCATCTTTCATGCAAAGATAAAGAAAATAAGAATTTTACAGGATTTAAAAAAGTTGTGCAATCCCTAAGTTAGAAGACGAGCAATAGCGCTCACTCAGATGGCGTTGTTAATTATTTTTTACTGAGGTCGATTCAGTGTGAATTTTCAATTTGCAAAGAAAGAAACACAGAGTAAACACATGCTGGCTTCATCTACCTGACTTGTTAAGTGTTCCGTGTTAGTAGCTACTTAACAGGTTAAAACAGAAAGCAACGTGGTAACAGCCCATAAAATATGACACGACAACAAGCACTCCAGTACCACAGCAATGTTATGGGGTGTTTTCAATTTATTTTCCAGTAAAGACCCGAGAAGATTATATATATTAAGGTTTCATAGAACTGAAAATTTAGACAGTGGCAAGATCAATGACGGAAAATTCACCAGTCTGTGGTTCAGGTAGTTCACTTTCTCCATAACACACATAACTTGATAACACTGAACACTTTAAGCAAGTTCTGCAGGTTGTTGAAATTGATATGAAGACATTATTTACAATACTTTCAGTTTAACTTGACATACAAGTGTTCTGTGTTAGCAACTAACATAGCAACTTAACAGTTTCAGTCTGCAAATAGTTATCAGACCATAAATAGTTTACTACACCACCACAAGCAATATTTGGTAAAACCTATATCATCTTTCATGCAAAAATAAAGAAAATAAGAATTTTGTAGGATTTAAAAAAGTTGTGCAATCCCTGAGTTAGAAGGCGAGCAATAGCGCTCACTCAGATGGCGTTGTTAATTATTTTTTACTGAGGTCGATTCAGTGTGAATTTTCAATTTGCAAAAAAAGGAAACACAGAGTAAACACATGCTGGCTTCATCTACCTGACTTGTTAAGTGTTCCGTGTTAGTAGCTACTTAACAGGTTAAAACAGAAAGCAACGTGGTAACAGCCCATAAAATATGACACGACAACAAGCACTCCAGTACCACAGCAATGTTATGGGGTGTTTTCAATTTATTTTCCAGTAAAGATCCGAGAAGATTATATATATTAAGGTTTCATAGAACTGAAAATTTAGACAGCGGCAAGATCAATGACGGAAAATTCACCAGTCTGTGGTTCAGGTAGTTCACTTTCTCCATAACACACATAACTTGATAACACTGAACACTTTTAGCAAGTTCTGCAGGTTGTTGAAATTGATATGAAGACATTATTTACAATACTTTCAGTTTAACTTGACATACAAGTGTTCTGTGTTAGCAACTAACATAGCAACTTAACAGTTTCAGTCTGCAAATAGTTATCAGACCATAAATAGTTTACTACACCACCACAAGCAACATTTGGTAAAACCTATATCATCTTTCATGCAAAGATCAAGAAAATAAGAATTTTGTAGGATTCAAAAAAGTTGTGCAATCCCTGAGTTAGAAGACGAGCAATAGCGCTCACTCAGATGGCGTTGTTAATTATTTTTTACTGAGGTCGATTCAGTGTGAATTTTCAATTTGCAAAGAAAGAAAAACAGAGTAAACACATGCTGGCTTCATCTACCTGACTTGTTAAGTGTTCCGTGTTAGTAGCTACTTAACAGGTTAAAACAGAAAGCAACGTGGTAACAGCCCATAAAATATGACACGACAACAAGCACTCCAGTACCACAGCAATGTTATGGGGTGTTTTCAATTTATTTTCCAGTAAAGATCCGAGAAGATTATATATATTAAGGTTTCATAGATATGAAAATTTAGACAGCGGCAATGTTAAGAAGATGACAGGTAAATGACGCCGCTCACTCAAAGGGCGCTAATTTGCGGAGGAAGAATAAACAAAGGCTAGGAATTTAACCAATGTCGTCTGAAAATGGATTGCTATCTAGTCTGAAACTGAGTATAGCTTTTGTCATTTTGGAAATTTTAAGGCTTAGGTCTAATTAAAAATGGGTAAAGGTAAAAAAGCAGGCGCCATAACCACAGCAAACATTTCGAGGGGTATATCTCCCACCCCACCCCACCCCCCCCCACCCCCCGGGGGAGTGGAGGCAGATGTTCTTAAATATACGGATAATGTTTCGATTGGTTTAGCCTCGTCATGTTCTGCATAAACAGCGGGCCAGTCTCCAATCTAATCCCTATTCCCGTAGAATTATTACTAGATTATCAGTTGAACACTTTCCTACTTTTTTGTACAAGAGGAAAAGAATATGTTCCAAATTTCGTGTTGTCTTCCAGTTTTCAAAATTCCTTTCGTTTACTGGTAACTGTAGTAACATGAAATATTAGTTAGACCGCTGACCGGAGGCAAGTAAGTATCGGAGAGAGAAATGTAAACGGTGCACTGAAACCAAGCTTGTGTTTGTCATATCCGTGGCGTTACCAGTTTGTCCTGTACCCCATAGAAGAGTAACCTATATGGGTCTATTATGGATGACAAATGGTTTAAACTTTAAGAATCATATTGATTTACATGTAAGTTCTCGTACTGGTATGAGAATCTCGATCCAGTACAGCTACAGAGAAAAAGTTATACCAGTATATTACTCATACGGGTGTGCGATTCAACATTATATATGTATTCAAGTTTTCATTATTATAATTTTCATTATTATAATTTTGTCTGGTTTGTTTTTTGTTTTGTTTTGTTTTTTACAGTCGGACTCCCTCAAACGGTCATGCAAATCGAGCCTAGTTGCCGTTTAGATCAGTCTGCCGTCTATTTTAATGTTTCTGAAACACTGAATGATCCAAGTGTCCATTACTCAAAATTCCTGAAGACATTTCGGGCCTAAGGGACGGACCATTATTTTTCTGGAGGGGGTGATGAGAAATATTGAAAAAAAATTGTTTGCAGGGTCTGAAAAGACAAAATAAATTGTTTGCAAACACGATATGTATAAAAAAAATGTTTGCGAAGAAGTCAGATAAACTATTAAAAAATATTAGTTCCAAAACTGAAATATTGCTCAGTGATGCGAAAGCAAATACAACTGAAAATAGCTTCAAGATGTCCCTTTCCGTTTGGCTGCACAAGACAACTCCTTCTCCTTGCCTTCGCAAAAAGCAGCCAAAAGCTCATCGTTGTGCCAAGGGTTTTCATACAAGGAATGCCGCTTGCCTTGCCATTTAGCGTTGACATTCTGTCAAGAAATGGGCGAGTTTCAGAAGTCTGTCATCTTTCTGACGATATCACCATTAAAGTTAATAGGTCCCTAACCGTTTACAAGTTATTTGGAGTAACCTATGGCAATGGGAATCATTTTAAATCAGCGATGTACGTGCCTTCACCGCTGGTACCACAGGCCGGGTGGTACGAGTATGATGGCCTGTGGGAACAACGTCAAAGAGGATCAGGACTTCGGTACATGGAATCGCGAAAAAGCCTACTCCCTTTGCATATTTCCTGTCGTATGCCCTTTACTTGCAAAAATACGAAAAAAAGCAAGTGACACACTCGAACACCAACCCCGCGGCCTGGCCAGTACCTTACGCATGCGCACAGCCATATCACCTTGGCAGTGGCAGCCATGGACAGCTGTTTCGTCCTATAGTTAGGACTCATCAGCATGGCATAGCCAGGCAGGGTCTCACATAATATCATAGACCCCGCCACTTTACTACCAAGGCGGATGCAAGCATCCCTTTAAGCGCCAGAAAAATAATGGTCCGTCCCTAAAAAATATTTGTTAAATACAGTTTCTAACGAATGGCATTAAAGTTTTTAGCATGGAAGCCAGTCTAACTTGTGTAGTAAACGTAAGATTTTTTTGCTTAACTTTCACAATCAACAACAACCGAATCTTTTGGCAAACATTCTGCACATAACATAGCTTTTTGGGCCTAAAATGTTCCCGGGACCTTTGAGAAACGCACGCAAACATCCAGCACTCCTGATCGGTTTGTTGCTGATGTGCGATTCTAGGTCCCGAGCGGGGGGAGGGGGGAGGAGGGAGAGGGGGGGAGGAGGGGGGAGGGGGGGGACTAGCGGGGTTATCGTCGCAGGTTTTGAAAGGAATCACTGTGAGGTGCCAGTAAACCGTTTTAATTAATTTTTATTTCTGAAAAGTTGGATTTTTTTAAAGTGAAAATCCGAATTATTAATTCGACGATATTTTCAACTCGGATTTTTGCAGTAAAAACCGAATTGTCCATTTTAAAATTACCACCCAATTCGGATTTTTGCAGTGAAAATCCGAGTTGCAAATTTAAATTGAAAAAGAAAAATATTGACGTCCTATTTGAGCCACGGCACCTAACGCTTCTTTCATGCTATATATCCAAGCTAGATGAACCACTTATATCAAGTACTGTTATAAAACCCTCACTCCCAGGGTCAATTATGGAGACTTGTAACGTCGTGTAGTTCTAAAACGAAATCCTATGGTGTGACCATTTAAATGAAACCTCTTCGGCTGTACTTTTGCATGGTACCATTTGTTTTTCAATATTTTACAAAATAAAATTTGGAATATTCTTGAATTTTGATTTTTGGAACTCTTGGGAGTGAAAGGGGTAATGCCACGGTCATTTTGCTCTTTTTGTCTAAACTGTACTAAATATTTTACTACTGTAGGAAGTACCTTTGCCCTCACAGCACCGAGCGGGAAAACATCAAGTGATTCATCTAAGAACAAACCATAATCAAGAACGGGAAAAACTTTAAAACATTGGCCAATTTGTAAGCCAATTTCATCTGGATCATCCGTGGTCCGACAACTACTTGAGCATTATTTTCAGGTTTTCATCGCAGTGCCCCTCTTTAATTTTTAAAACAGAACACTGTCCCGCCGAAATAGCAAGATTTCGCTTTGCTTATTTCCACGTTATATCGCCAAATGCCACCAAATATACAACTTAGTTGGATAAAAGATTCTATAGAGTAAAACAAAAGCAGTAGTTTGGAGATAAAGTGCAGGATTGCAAGGATTGAAGTGGAATACAGTTCATAAATTAGATTTATTAACAGGCAGTTAAGGTTACAGTGTACCTTCGGGGGTGTCTCCAGTATAACAGCTCTAGTGTCTTACGATTACACTTAATATACCTAAACCCAGATATCAAATTAAAGCTTATAGAGCTGGCTATCTAAATATGGAAACCATTTGATAATAAAATTAATTGTCGAATTTTTTACGACGTCTAAATTCGAACGTCCGAATCAGCTTTAAAACGCTATAACTCAAAGCGATTATTATATTTTGCTAATTTGATTTGTTCTCGGGTTTCCGGATACGAAGCGCTAAAAAAACGTGTCGGCGATTTCCCATATTCAATTGCAGTGAAAAGTTACAGAATATTTTCGAAAAGGGGGGAAAAAAAATTGGAATGATCGCACGAAAATGGCTCTTGACGAAAAAGTTTTCGGAATTAAGAAATTTGCCGACACGTTTTTGTTGATTATATGTTAGCCTAGCTTCTGTCCAAATTTAAGGAAAATCGAACAAATTCCCTTTGAGTTGTAGCTCTTTAAAGTGTCCCCAACAAGCGAAAAATTAACTTTGAGAGAACGGCACTTAAAAAAACATATCGCGTAATAAACAAACTCCGCCCACAAAAGTTATACCGTCATTTATCCGTCAATTTTTACTATTTTTCGATAATTTTTTTTTTTAGATGAAAGTTCATCCTGTAAACTTTATTTTAACGCCAAAGAAAAACTTTCAATAAATTTTCGATCTGAAGGTACACTGTAACCTTAAGTATTCAATCTTGTCATTATTGTGAAATTTTGACTTTTCTAGCCGTTATTTTGTCTGTTTAGTTCATATTTCTTTTCTTCTATCACTTTTCGCGATGGTTTCTTCCAATTTCAAGATAATCTACTCGCCCTAATCATGAAAACGCGATACATCAGCCAGAAAGGGTCCTTTTTAATAAGCAAGCGTGTGTTGATATTGGTAAGTGGACAGGGGTGGTTGGGATAGCCAGTTTCACTGAGGCATTGAGATAACGGGGAGCAAAGGATAGGCGGCACACAGAAGGGAACAAGCTATGGTTGGGAACAGGGGCCGGATTCACGAAGAGTTCCTAAGTTAAGACATATCCTGAGTATTGTTTCTAAACAATAGTCTATTGTTGGAATGACAATACTTAGGAAATGTCTTAACTTAGGAGGGCTTCGTGAATCCGGCCCCAGGGGTATAACAATTATAAACCCTCGCTCACTCAATCTTGATATTCTTTATTACACATTCTAGAAAGAAATATATATTTACATGATATTTGCCATGATACAGACATCTGAATACACACTATAAATACAACAAAAGCTTAAGTAAGAAAAGAAAAAAGGGGGAATAGTTAAAAAAAAGAGGAATCATTTACTGACCAATCTGCCTGCAGACTGCAAGTTCATTCATTTAGCTTGCTTGTATATTTTTATCATCAAACCATGCAGATAATTACAAGGAGGACAGCGAAATTGCTCATGTCACTTAAGTTCATATCATTAAGTTTGCGAATTTAATGTAACCCTCAGCGCCCTTCACCAAGGAAATTAGAGATAACACACAAGTCAGACTTTTCACTTAATGTCTAGAGATTTTCATAAATTATTTTTCAGTTCATTCGAAATGTCGCTTGGATCATTAACGTCTTATTTACAATATAATTGTATGCTTATAATTTAATGAAGCAGCAAAAAAATTCTTAAATTCAAAAAGAAATTTCAATTGTCCGGAAACGTTTGTTATTCTTCCTGTGATAAAGAAGGAGATGTGCAAAAGTAACAACTACAGAGAGAATAATGGATTTTGATAATTACTGAGGCAGACGGTAAAATCTGATGTGAATTTTTAACTCACAGAGTTTTTTCGAGGAACACAAAGACTGGTTTAAAACTGACAAATTTTCAGCGAAAATAATGAGAACAATTCTGAAAGAGTGCTTTTCATGTTGGCATATTGGCATAAAACAAATTGAATTGAAGATGAGTTATTGAGCTGTGCAAGGTAGCGAAGATAAGCGAAAATATCCGAATGCAGGTCGGGAACCTAGCAACGATACCCGAGTCCCGGTCGGGAACCTTTCGTTGGTATATTTCCCTCTGATTTGGATCGCTTGGAAAACTTCTTCAGGTCTTGCGAGTAGCTTTCATCTAACATCGGTAGATAACACTGGGGCTCACAGTATTCCTAAAAAGAAATTAAAGGATACATTAATTCTTTAATTCCCATAAAATCCCAAGAATCAAAATTCAAGAAAAACTTAAATTTCATCCGTGAGTAGTGCAGAGTTGGCTTAGAATGGAGATCAACTCTGACGAGATCATAAGGACAAGGTTGGATCTTGCAAAGACTTAGAGAAAACAATATCGCCCGTCTTGTCATCAGGCAGCTATCGAGTAAACCACTACCTGGCAAAGATTAGAGCTCAGTTTTATCTTGTCCACAATAACAAAGTACAACTACAATACAAGGCTGAGCCACACTGTTGAAGTGGACATTTTCAGATACTTTTCATGAAGGTTAACCCTTTAACACCCAAGAGTGACAAATATTAAAATTCAAAAAAAACTCTAAATATCATTTTGTGAAATATTGAAAAACAAATGGTACCATGCAAACGTACTGCTGAAGAGGTTTCATTTGAATGGTCACACCATAGTATTTCGTCCAGAGACTCAAAAGTTACAACAAATGGTACCATGCAAAAGAACTGCTGAATAGGTTTCATTTGAATGGTCACACCATAGGATTTCCTCCACAGACTCAAAAGTTACAACAAATGGTACCATGCAAAAGTACTGCTGAAGAGGTTTCATTTGAATGGTCACACCATAGGATTTCATCAACAGACTCAAAAGTTACAACAAATGGTACCGTGCAAAAGTACTGCTGAAGAGGTTTCATTTGAATGGTCACACCATAGGATTTCGTCAACAGACTCAAAAATTAGAACAAATGGTACCATGCCAAAAAAGTACCGCTGAAGCTCGCCCTCGCCTCCGTCCCCCCAAACCCCAAACCCGAGCTCGAGAGCTTGCTCGCAGGCTGGGTTTCATTTGAATGGTCACACCATAGGATTTCATCAACAGACTCAAAAGTTAGAACAAATGGTACAATGCAATAGTACTGCTGAAGAGGTTTCATTTGAATGGTCACACCATAGGATTTCGTCAACAGACGCAAAAGTTAAAACAAATGGCACCATGCAAAAGTACTGCTGAAGAGGTTTCATTTGAATGTTTAAATGATCACACCATAGGATTTCGTCAACAGATTCAAAAGTTAGAACAAATGGTACCATGCAAAAGTACTGATGAAGAGGTTTCATTTGAATGGTCACACCATAGGATTTCGTCAACAGATTCAAAAGTTAGAACAAATGGTACCATGCAAAAGTATTGCTGAAGAGGTTTCATTTGAATGGTCACACCATAGGATTTCGTCAACAGACTCAAAAGTTAGAACAACACCACATGTCTCCATAATGACCGTCTGGAAATGAAAGGGTTAATTTAGGGCCCGTTTAAACCCTTCCAACATTCGTTCGTCAACCGTTCAAAACTTGTCGAGCAAATGTTAATGTCAACCAATAATGTTTGAAAGCCGTTCAAACGGACTCAACATCAGCCAACATTGTCAAGAAATTGCAAAAGAACTGGAGACAACCAATTGGCTCCTTTTGTGTGCGTGCAACATTTTCGACAACAAAGGAAATGTTGAAGCGATGTTGCATCACAACATTTGACACGTTCAAACGGTCTCAACATTTATTCAACATTTGGTTATGCTAAAGCAAATGTTAAAACCATTTTAAAAAAGGGCCTTTAGGGCCAAGCTAAAAACATTTTTGGGGAAACAATTTGTTTCCAGGGTTCTCCTTATCGGGCGGTAACCGGTAAAATTCACCGCTTGAAGCAGCACTTATTACCGCCTGTAACCGCTTGCCCCCGGAAAATTTTTAAGACACACTGTTTTCCCTTTACCGCTTAGCAAAAATCCCTTACCTGCTGAGCTGAAATTTAGGGAAAACCCTGTGTTTCGGAAGCAACATTTGCGTCCGAGAAGCGAGAATGTTTTTGACTCGATTTAACAACATTTCCTAGTTTTCCCAGGCACTTTGTCTTCCTTTCACTAGGTGTTTTTTTTTTTAATAAAAAAAAATCATAGACGTGGTGGTTGGTTTATAGCAACACGCATTAATATTTGTAAAGTTTATACCTTGCATTTGCTAAAGAATGCCTTGTAGCCTCCTTCTATGAGGTACAGCTCTGGGTAGAATAATTTAGGGTAATCGTACATGTGTAAATCACGGTCCTTGTTCCTTAAGAATCGAGACCTACAAAAAGAAAGACATTAATTAACCAAGCTTCATGGACGGTAAGTAGTGGTTGTAGTTTAGCCGAGTTACTCAAAATATCACATTACCATCGCACTGCAAATATTTTACATAAAATTTATATTAAATTACATATAAAATTAACCTGCTTGATAAGGTGGTCAGACACGAGGGGTCATGTAGCAGGGACATGTCGCAGCAACATGTGACAGCGACAAAAATTTGTGTAGTACATACTGAGGGACATGTAGCAGAGACGTGCGGCGGGGACATGTAGCAGGGACAAAATCATAGCGCTTGCACACACATGAAAATGTTGCGAGGGCATGTCTCAGGGACATGTTGCAGCGACACGTCCCCTCGTGTGAACTGATACTTTCATAATTGTGCAACATCAATTTTGGGGAAATTTTGTCCCCGCAACATGTCGCACGGAGTTCAACTTGTTGAACGTCATGGGACACGTCGCGGGGACAAAATGTCTCCAAAATTGGTGTTGCACAATTGTAAAAGTATCATTTCACACGAGGGGACGTGTCGCTGCAACATGTCCCTGAGACATGTCCCAGAAACATTTTCATGTGTGTGCAAGCGCTATGATTTTGTCCCTGCTACATGTCCCCGCCGCACGTCTCTGCTACATGTCCCTCAGTATGTACTACACAAATTTTTGTCGCTGTCACATGTCGCTGCGACATGTCCCTGCTACATGACCCCTCGTGTCTGACCACCTATATGGACAGCCGTTAATACGGAACACGGACAGTTATTTTCCCGTCCAGACCGAAACAAACTCAAAAAAAAGTTCACCTCGCTTATCCAGACAATTTGGCTAATTCTAGGCGTTCAAATTTCCTCAAATGCGCGAAGTGAAACAAAACTACATCATGATTTTGAGCATCTTGGTGGGACTAGATGTTAAAATTTACCGTATTTAAAAAAAAAAACAACAACAAAAAACACTTTTGTTACGTCATTCACAAGAACCCGCTTAATGCGGACACTCCGTTAATATGGACAGTTTCTGTGGTCCCTTCGGTGTCCATATTAACAGGGTTTGACTGTATCGACATGTTAAAGTCGCCCCAAGCCAAAAAAAGGGAAACGGAGAAAAGTTGTAGATAATAAATCCTCCAACTCACATGTCAGGTCCTCTCTTTGATGAGAACTCGCAGTGGAATATTAAAATCGTCTTCTTTCCTGTGACACTTTTCTTTGGCTTTTCAAGAAATTCACTGTACATGTCCTCTTTTGTGAAAATGTTCCTTGCATCCTGTAGCAAACATAAAAAAATTAATTGAGTGTCGAAAGCAATAGGCCATTTCCGAGTTGCTTTTTGTCTCATTATCAGAGTGAGGCTTGGTGCACAACCTTTCAAGTGAAAATTAGTTTTATTTACATGTGAATGAAAACTAATTTTCATATGAAATGTTGTGCACCAAGCCTCGCTTTGATAACCAGACAAAAAGCAACTCAGAAATGGCCAATTTCACGATTGCTTTGGTCCTGCATTGCCTCGCTTTGTGATTGGCTAAAAATCTCACGACTGTCTTAACCAATCAGAAAACCAAAACCAATCGTGACTTGTCGCAAGCGTTTTCCGGCGCTTGGCGCTGGCTACATGTATTTGCTTTGAGTTCTGATTGGTTCATTGGATTGTCTGCCTCTGTTTGCCTTGAACACTTTGAATTTCCCTTGAATTGATCGAAAATATGAGCAATCTCTTGTTTTTCAAATCATAATCGTTGAATAAAAGGCAGTGAGTCGTATTAAAAAAAAAAAAAAAAACAGGGTTAACCCAATATCCTGAAAGCATCTTTCCTGCAGCCGCTCCTCACATTCAGTTGAATGAGAAGCAGATCAGTAAACAAACATGTCCAAAAATCACCCACTAAATCAACTTTTGGGATGGGAGCAGAGCCTGTGCTATTTTCGATTTCTGGACAATGTAAATGATTTAAGATTTACCTTGATGTGGCCTGCTTGGAATTCATAAGGATAACGGCAGTCTATGATATGAGCTTCCACGTCTGGGAATTCATTGTCCAGAACACGTGCAACCTGCAGAGAAAAAAGTTAGAAATTAACTAAAAGCAACAAGTAGCATGTAGCTGATAGAATCATTTGATTTGGTGTGAAGATGTAGTATGCTGTGCATGTATACATTACCGTTTCTGGAGTTAAGCATTTTAGATCGTCATGTTGTCCAGGTATCGATGGTAGCGTATAAGGCTACAAAACAAAATAGTCGAAAGATTAACTAAATGTAAAATCTATAAACTAAGATAGTATCAAGGAGGGTCTATTATAGGGGGTTGCACATTCCGCAACTGAACCACCATCATTTGTTCTTCCTGGACCGCAAACCGCTTTCGTTTTTCCTCAAGTTTTCTCAAACTCATTAATAATTCATGACGAGAACACAAAGGAAATCACTACCGTGAAGGAGGTTTTGAAATCGTTTCTTAATTTGCATAGATTTTGGCGATTTTATTCCTTCGTTTTCTCCGCATTTAACGATCAGTTTGAGAAGCTATATCAAACACTCGAAACAGTGTTTCATCAGATTTCCAAACACCTTGAAGTGGTTTAAAAAAACTCGGCTGCGCCTCGTTTTTCCAATCCACTTCTCGGTGTTTGGAAATCTGATGAAACACTGTTCCTCGTGTTTGATATATTACGTGATTTTCCGCGACCGAGCGATAATTTCTGGACCATAAACCGCCAGATAAATACGAATGTACTCGCAAACCGACACTCAAAAATGGCTTAAACCGCCAGACTGCCAGAGTATAATAGACCCTCATCAAGTATTAATGTAGTTGTAGGATGAAAGTGGAACCAATTTGATGCATTTTTATTATCTCTGTGAAAGTTTTTTTGCTTGGTCTCCGGTTTTTCTTCCTACCAAAATTGATTTATCTGAGTACAAACAATTGAAAAGCTCATTAATAAATAATAATTATTTATTACTGACAGCTTCTAAACTACTAACCATTCGTATTAGTAGTTGTCAATGGAAGGAAGACGTTTAAAGATGGTATAGCAACATGTAGTGTTGGGCATCCATACAGTTTGATGTCAGACTACATATAAAGCTGCTCATGTCTTTAACTCATGTATGTTATTGAAATTAATAAAATAAAACATACTGACATAAACCTACCCCACTAAAATCTCCAACAACATTTTTATGACCTTTAGGAAAAACAAACACACAATGTTTAGCAATTACCTAATGTACAAAATTTCAGGAGACACTAACAAGAGCATTGTGACACAAGTTGCTAAGGGCTGACAGACACAACACTTTTTGCAATGAAAGATCATGCTTCTTATGTTGTGCAAATTAGAACAGGAGCTTGAGGAAGAAATTTTTTGTTGTCAGACAAATTGCATAGAGGGGACATATACGTGCACTTTCACCTGCAACCGGTATTGCAATGGTTTTTGTCAGCATTACATTGCAAGTTGCAGGATTTAAAATTGCTTTGTGTAACAGTGCCTTAAAGGGCTTACGTAACATTTTATTTGCTTCAGTTACTCTTATAAGATTATAATTACCAACCTGAAGCATCAAGCAGGTTTCCCAAGTCATCATGATGTTCAAATGTCACTGACTGTGATCGTCTCAAGGAGCAATGATGGTCTCCCTGTGCTGGCTGAAATAATGCCTGCTGTTAAAACAGAGGAACAGTCAAACCTCTACTTATGAAGGACAGATTTAGCAAAGACAACACAATGTGAAATGAAGATACAGCCGTTTTCAAAACCTTGCATCGTCATTTTTAAATCTGCCTAATGGTTATCCCTCTACAATGGCCATGTTATCATGTTCTGACTTCAAATGCACATGCATTCACTGTAACAGCCCAATAACAGCCACCTCTCTAGGAAGGCTAGGAAATTCTGTCCAAAAGTGACAGTTGTAGAGAGGCTGTGACTGGCGACCTCCTTCAAAGAAGATTTGCCAACCTGGCAGCTAAATTTAATTATAATACATGTAGGCCAGTCAACAAATGGGAACTTAAGGAAAAATTTAACTTGGAGGCCAGTTGTTTGTGCTTAAAGCAACATTCAAAGCTGATCTCTACCTGACAACCATGTATACCACAATTTGCTAAGAGAGTTGAATAAACGTGTTGCAAATCGAACTGAAATCCACTGTAACAATGTGAAATAAAGTTCAAGGCCAACATAAAAGTGGAAAAAGAGTACCTTAATAGTCCACCTACCATTTCTAGCAAAGTTGGGTGATGGTTTGAACCTTCAATGACTGACATACATCTTTGCCTGTAAAAAGGAGAAAAACTTCTTTTAAGAAATCATGTACACAATGGCCCATGTCACAAGTAACTTCACTGTCATACCTTAGCCTTTTTTTCAAGTTTGGGCTTGGGTCTCGTGGTGGATTTGGTCTCTGCATAAACACACAAAAAAAATACAGAATGAAGATCTTAAACTTCCAAAAAAAATGAAGAGTACCTCTCAGTTGTAATCTAGTAATTACTGGGTTGTAAATGGAACAGTTGTAATCTTGACAAGTAATTATTGGATTGTAAATGGAACAGTTATAATCTTGACTGGTAATTATTGGATTGTAAATGGTACCATTGTAATCTTACTAGTAATAACTGTATCATAAAGGGTACAGTTGTAATCTAGTAATTACTGGATTTTAAATGAGTTCAGCCAGCTTTATAGCTATGTAGAATTTTTGTGGAGAATTGCTGTGACTGCAGTTTGCTGACCACTCAACAAGTGTTGGTTTCGCAGGAAGTGCTCATTAACAGACTGTAATTTAACAAAAATTAATAATAATTTTGTAAAGCCTAAAGCAATACCTTCAGGGCAAAGGATTTGGACCTCTGTCTCACAGAACATCTTTCCTTTGTTGGACTTTCTGATGCTACAGTGTGAGCTCTTTCTCTTCCAGCATTAAATAAATCTCTTGGCTTATAACCTGGTCCTGATGCCTGCAAAATTATTAATAAGAAAAATACATCGAAGTCGTTCAGCCAAAGGTTGTATAGTACAGTTGATCAAGTATTTTTAGAAGTCAGCTTTTCAACTGAAGAGTAAAAATGCCCGTGAGCAATATTATACAACTTTCAGCTGAACAAATTGTTTTTTAAAATCTAGGCTTTTGACAGTGTTTTGCAAGTCTGTGGGTACCTCCTACATGTACTTCTTGTGAACTCTTGCCAGCTGTATTTGCAAATTTAGTTACTTTTAGCTAAGAATTAACTTCACTGCAGCTGTAAGCATACAATGATAGTCTCTGAAACTTAAAAAAATCAGTCAATCCCTTAAAAAGCTCCAACAGAAGTTGCTAGATGAATTTTTTAAGAACTATTGTTGAAAGTTTCATTAATTTATTTATTTGTATTGCATATTTTATGCCCCTCCTCCTTTCAAGGAAAATTCCCTCTCTTGTCTGGCTGATTTTTCAAGAGGTGAGGGGACACCTGTACATAGGCTATAAGTGCAGGGTGTTAATTGAAAATATTGTTTGTTTAATTAGAACCTTTCATAGTACCTTTGGTGTTTCCCCAGTGCCTGTCTGTTTCTCACTGTCTTCCTGTGTAGAAGAGGAAACCCAGTTGGCATGCAATGGGCAATTCTTTATAATATATTCATGATTATAACATAGCTAGAATTTTCATGTAATCAAATTTAATAGCGCGAGCGTGTTTCATATTCTTATTGAGCACGCTAATGATGTCAGCAAACTAACACCTCGAGAAACACCGCGTTGATAATGTTATAAAACAATTAGTTCATGCTGCAGCTGTGTGTATGTCAAGATATTGAGCACTTGGGAAGTTTGGAGAGCACTCAAGAGGCTAGAGTTGTACTCAGCTGCGCCTCGTGCAACTCTTACACCTCTTTCGTGCTCTCCAAACTTCCCGCGTGCTCAATATCTCGACATACGCACGCTCACCCATGAACTAATTGTTAAAAATTATTATTCATTATGAACCCTCAAAGGGAGAATTTACAGTAAAAAACTGTTACAGTTTTATTTAAGTGTACAGACAACTACAAAAAGAGTAACAAAACCACATTAGTTTAAGTGATAATACTTCTACCAGCCCAAAAGAAATTAAGTGAACTCAAAATTCAAGTTTTGAATCAACAAAGACTGCTTCGCAACACTACACAGTTCAGGACACACTGGACAACAAGTTGCAAGGACAGGTCACGTCTGCAATAAGCTACCTTGAAAGTCCTGTTCAGGAGACATGTTGCCAAGTCAAGATGTTTGTTTAGAACACACAAAAGGATTTAATACAAGGAATCCTAAATTATGAGGAGGAATAGGACCAGATGGAGGACCAGACCAGCTTTTATTTGTCCAGGGAGGAGGGGTTGGGGGGGTGTGGGGAACAGGTTGCATAAACAATGCACACATGGAGACAATGAAAATTAATTGTCTAATTTTGTTACAGCGACCTGACAAACTGAATTAAACCAGAAAGACTTTATACACCGTGCCATACGGAAAAAATATGTCGCAACAATAAGGATTTTCCCTTTAAATTGGAATGTCACACGAAGGGATGCGTCATGTAATAACAATAATCAAATGAACTTTTTTTGTCTTTTTACCCTTAATTTTGAGGTCTTTTTATGGTTATTTTAATTTCCTAACATTAAGCTGGTTTACAAACAATATATACAGTGTAAATTCTTAACAGTTTGTATACCTCTTTGGAAACCAGGGGAGCACTGACAAGTTCTGTTATTCCAGATGGCATTTGTGAGGTATCATCCTGTGAAAGGAAAATAAAGGTTGAAAATAGTTTAAACATAATCACTAACAGATTTCTGCCTAGTCATCCACACTTTTCCAAATGGACGCAACTGTTTTGGACATCTGTATTTACCAAAAGTATTCTACATTAATTTTTTGTGGTTACTAGGTCACTAGTAACCACTACGTTGTCACCTAGTAAGTAAGTACGTAAGTCCGACTTTCCGAAGCACAAAGTTGTGCCAAGTTCACCCAATTTCTGTACGATGAGACAGTTTGGATAGCTTCGGATTGGACGACTCAGGGGAGGGGTAAAACAACCATGCATCATGGGGGGGGGGGGATTTTTTTTCTGGAATAACCCATTTTAACACAGGTTGCATGCAATTTAGTAACACAGGAATACCAATTCTTTATATTGATTATCAATTTCCTTTTTACAACAGTAACCACATGCAGTCCATGACTGCCCATTTTTTAACATTGAAGCGGTACCGTAAGTACTAAAATGTAAATTAGATCATACTGGGCTGTTTTTCTTTTAATGGAAACCAGCATAACTTTCCATAAATGACATTAATTTACCTTCCACAGTTTAAAAAATTATGACAAAAACTAGTATAAAACTTTGTCAATTAGTGGTAGCAGTACTGAACATGTACAGCAAAGAAATCATTAAAATCTAGACAAGATTTTAGAATACCTCTCCATACAAGTATGCCTTGTTATACAAAACGTTCAGGGATACTTCTGTACGTGCACTGTAAGCCAAGTGGCCGGGTATTCTAGAATCACTCTGAAATCTCTTCAAAGCTACAATCGGCAACAATTTTGAGACACTTTTGTTTAAAGGGGAATGGGGTATGTTTTGGGAAATAAACAAACCCGAATTCCCCCATTCCTCCTAATGGTACAACATCGGATAGGAGGTGGGGGGTGGAGATCACTTTTTGAGATAACCATATACTATAAGTTTAAGAAAAGGTAGGAAAAGTTGTTTTGGACAAAGTGCCTCAACTAATTTTGATGCGGATTGTAGCAACTTACTTGCTAGCAAAGTTACAAAATGTATCACCATAAGGAGGTTCTGAAAAACTGCTCGAAGTAACATTCAATAATAATCATGTACCTCTTTACTTTGTTCTTGAACTAAGTCATCAATAAACCCGTCATCATCCCCGTCTGCCTCAAAATCAAACACACACGTTCCTCTGTCTTGACTTTCTGATGGTGATGATGGAATATATAATCCTTTGGATTGACACTGTTAAGAACATATAACATTTGTAATGTGATGAACAGCCTTCATGGAAAAAGCATTAAAAAATACTGGATGGAAGAAATTTTGGAGGAAACAAGAGACACTTGACCCGGGCTTCCTCCAAGCCCCAGAGCTGTCACTAGTTTTTGAAGTAGCTTGCAAAAAATGGAAAAAAGTTGCCAGTGAAAATAACCAGTTCTACAGTATTTTAGTAACATTGCCTTGTTCAGGGATGTAGCTAAGAGCCAGCTAATTTCACCAGCTGAAAGAGAACTTATCACCGGCTAAAATGTTACTAGAAAACAAAGACTAGGGGTGATTTTGAAGGTGCACAAGTCAGGAAAACCAGCTGTGCTTATTAATGAGCCCGTTAAGTTTTTTGTTAGCTACACTCCTGCTTGTTTGTCCATGAAAGTAACTACAGCTATAGGGCTCAGAAGTGTTGTAGCTGGAAGAAATCCCCAGCCCTTAATGACAGCGCTGAAGCCCTATGACTACATTGTACATATACAACAAGTGTGGTAGAGAGGTGGCCATTATAGGGATGTAACCGTTAGTAGAGGTTAGACTGTAAGTAAAATCACAGCAACTTACAAAACCAAGGCTATATTGACTTTCAATAAACAGACTAAAGCCTGGCTTTTACTAGCAACATAAGCATAAGTTGAAGCATAAGCATAAGCATAAGAGCGCTTATGCCAGGTTTTCCTTTTCAAATGAAGTTGCAGTAGATGGGAACAAAACAGGCGGAGAACTAGGGGCACGGCAGCACCCATATGGAGTGCCTTGGGAGCGACCAACTAGGGAGGTCCGGGGGCCCCCGCATAAAATTTTGAAAATTTAACTGCTCTGAGGTGCATTCTGGACGTTTAAATTTGGCAAAAGCCACGATTCCATATCACGCAAAAAATTAATGATGAAATATTTAATAAAATTTATGTCTGTTCCTCAAATTACTTGCCATTTTCAAAGTTAACAATTAAATCAAAGACACTTCCTCACTGGAACTCCTTAAAAAATAAAAATAAAAAAATTTAAACCAAAAAATTAAAAAAAAAAATTTTGGCAACTGAGCCTTTCACAGGCGGCAAATATCACCGGTCGCTGGCCGAAAAGGAAAACCCTGCTTATGCCCACTGAAAACAGGCCCAACATAAGCGGACTTTAGATCGGACTACGAGTACGAGATTGAGTACGAGTACGACTTTTAAAACCTAGTTTGTGTGCTCTAGATAACCATTGACCACACAAATTTTATACCTATAGTCTTCTTATCTTCTGGTCTGCATCAGGAAAGACCGACAGCTCTGGGGACGTAACTGGCTTTAAATTCGAAAGTTGTACTCGTACTCAATCTCGTACTCGTACTCAAATCTAAAGCTCCCTATAATGTCAACGTTCATTTCACTTGTTGTAAATTGTTTTGCTTCAGCTGATGCCACTTGTGAAAACCAGGCTTAACACACTTAGAATTTGCCAGTAAATAAATTCACCTGTGGTGAAGGATCAGATAACGTTCGTAATGGTACACTGCCTGATGACGATTTGGCCAGTTTACAGCCAACTGGACATTTTGGTTGCACAAATTTGAATTCCCCAACCTCGGAAGGCTTTGTTTTCGCATCATCCTTTTCAGTGTCAAAGTCTAATTGGACATTCTCTTTGTCATCTCCACTTTTAACCTGATGGACAATAAAAAAGCCATGATTTCAACAAGCAGACATGTACATGTATGTTAAGTATACTGTACGATTTATAAACTCTGGTGAAATAGACAAGCACAACAGTAAAACATAATTGGGAAACGACAATATATAAAACAAATTTCAGCGCAAGTGATGATATCGATGTGTCCACATTTCCTTGTTATGTGGTTATGTAATCAAATATTTTTCAGAACATCTGGAAACAACACGAAAATCTTAGATTAAGACATCTTGGGCAATTATCACAAAATGACTGGAAATGTTTTCAGAACCTTTTGACAATATTTAGATGGCGTTTGAAAATCTTTAGAAATCTTCAGACATCGCTAAAAACTTTGTAACTAGTATTGTTAGTATACATGTAATAAGTACGCATGGCTGCTTAGAGCTATATATGAAATTTATTTTCCTGTGTTAAGATAGCATGAGAGACATTCCGTACAACCTTGAGTTAGGGTTAGATACATATATCCGGATATTTTTTAAGATATTTAGAAGCTCCTGGGATATTTAGAAAATTCCGAGATATTTAGAAAAATTGAAATTTTCTGGAATATTTAGGACTTTTTTCTGGCATTTTTCCTTGATTTACCAGAGCCAGCAATATAACTATCCAGCGGTGTTACTTTTGAATATTTGTATCCCACAATTCCAATTTCCAATGTAGGAGATGTAGCAATCAATTCAATATGACAGACTATGCTGATTGCGAGGTTGATTGCAAGTAGCTCCTGCTGAAATAGCGCAGGTAGTAGAAAGAGAAAAATCAGAAAATGTAGTGGCATCAATCTTGGATCATTTGAGACAGCCAGAGCAGAGTGATTTATCCAGTGAGATAGATACAAATGTATGTATGGAGATATCTGGAAAAATTTTCAAGATATTTCGGGAAATTTTCAAGGTATTTGAGGCTTTTTTGAGAATTTCCGGAAACATATTTAGGTCATTTTTCGAGATATATGTATCTAATCCTACCTTGACTAATAGTATTAACTTGTGATAATATGATTAGCTTAATCGATAAAGCCAATTGGAAGTCAATACAAACTTGTGCATATGCTTGGGTCTAGATAAATGACATTACATGTATTCTATTCAATAAAATTATTTTTAAAAACTTCACTTATGAGAGGACCTGTGCCATTAATAAATGTTTTTACAGGGCACAATAATTAAATTGATGTTAATTTCCTTCTAACTTTATCCAGCCCACACCCCTCCCCAAAGTATAACTAAATACTTAATGACTGGTCACGAGGGAAACAGTGAATTTTGTTTCCCGAGAATCTTGATGTTTCCCAAGAGGAAGTCGAGGTAAACACAGAGATTCGAGGGAAACAAAATTCACTGTTTCCTGACGGATCAGTCATTAAGTCATTTGTTATATGGCAACACAAAAACAACACAACACAGGCTGAAAAACACACCAAACACTCGAGGTAAACATCAATCGCATCATAATCATGCCACCTTTTGTCACGGTATGATCACGTGCGCTAGCGGGCAACAGTGAAAATGTTGCCCGCTTTTGCTATTAATGTTGCCTGCTCATGGATGTTTGGTGGGAAACAGTTTGTTTGTTAGATGTCATGTGACCATGAATCAACCAATGAACGTGCGCATTGCATTGAGAAAAACTCCAGCAGTATAACAACCTCTTATAATACCCAACATTAAAATCTTATGGGAACTTACTGGTTGAGAATGCCACCTCTTAAAAGAAGGTCGCCTGAAAAAAAGAAGAAAAAAAGAAGAAACTTTGTATAAAATAGGAACAGTCATTTCTTTCATTTTATGCGTATGACCCAATTTAATATTATGTAAAACAGGTAAAGGAGCTTATTTATAGCAAGATCTATTGAGCTTTTGAAACAATAGAAAAACACGTGTGTTGCGAAAAAACAGCTGGATTGAAAACTAAAGATTTAAATGATGGCATTCTAGAGAATACATGCGAATAGCACTTTCTTGCAAAGTTCACATGGTGATCTGGTGATCTACTATCCAAAGGTAAAAGAGGGATTGTCTATCTTAAACGAGTCACAGAAGAAACATAGTTACACGTTATAAGCGCAAACAAAGTTTTTTAGAAAAGTAGTATCTCTTGCACCTGAAAAAAAAACGAACTTGAATTTAAAAAAATACATGTATATGTAGAACTACCTTTGTCTTCTTCTTTCAGCATTAAACCTTCAAAAGGGGGGAAAATCAGTCACTACCTTCCTCTACTGCAAGATTTGCTAATATAAGCTTACAATTTGAATGTTAATGTGGACTGCGAACATCAAACTTAAGTTAACTCTTCCGCAAGAATCAAATTATTATAAGCTCATTTTATCACATGCAAAAAGCAATGCATCACCCGTATATTTTCTGAAGCTGAGCATTCAGAAAACAAAATGTTGCAATTCGACGAAAGAAAATCAATTGAAATCTAATAAAAATACGAGGATTCGCAAAGAAATTGGATGATGAAACAAACGTGAAATATAAAACTGATGCAAATTGTTGCTTACTTTAGCACTTCCATTGAAGGTGAATCAATTAAATCAAATCCTGGTGGCGGTGAACCGGGGCAGTAACCTACAAGATAAAGACCAAAAATGACGAAGAAACGTGAATGAAGAAACAACAGTTCTTGGAAAATTTTCTGTCGATCGATACCCAGTAAACTAGCATTCATAGATCCTGATAGATCATTAAGCTTAAGTATACCTGATTCGTTCGACACAGTCGAAAGCGACCTCTGAAAAGTTCCGCTTACTGTCGGTGTTAAGCAATCATTTCCAGATAAAGAAAGCTTTCTTTTCGGAGTCCTTCCCAAACTACAACAGCAAAGAAGCAGAATATATCGTTAACACCAACTATGTTTTGTTCGGGATCGAGCAACGTTAAAATCCGTTCGATATCCACAGCAAATGCCGCCATTTATCAAACGAGAGCAATACACGTTTACCTGTGTTCCAAATTTTTGGCCAGCTCCGTTATTGGAGAAAGTACAGTGTTAGGAGCAGTATCCATCGAATTTTTCCTCAGTGGAAGTTCTGAAAACTCGAGGTAGCTTCCAGCCCTGGGTTTCATCCCGGCCATATTGGAAATTGACAACTGGTCGAGCGAGTCGAAGGGTTGAACCGAACACAGTTTTCACGTGAAAATAACGGCCACAGGAGCCTGAAGAAGCACCGAAAAGATGTATTAAGGAAAGAGAAGTGATTCTAAACTACTGACACATGGCATTTGTGGGTAAAGAAAGAATTAAGTGAGCTGATAAACGGAGCATCGGTGCCACCACTGCCTTTTCAAACTTTCCCCCGCATGCTTGGTGAAAACATTATGCATGGCGCCAGCCAATCAGAGCGCTTTGTTGTTGGTTTCCTGGGAATCTCATTTTCGTTTTCCCGCTTCGTTATACTTCCGGTTGGCCTCGCGTTCAAACGGCTGCACGCGGAAACTCTGCAGAAAATTTTAGAATAATAAGCAAATGAATGTACTACAGTTCATATTGTCTAAAACAAAACCAAGACAAATGAATGATTTTCACTAAATTTCGGGCTCTTCATCGCTTTAAAATTTTTTTATATTTTGCCTATTTTGAGACAACATGTAAAGCACTTGAGTGGACCATCTTTGACGCTAGGCAACCTCATTTAATTGCGGTTTCTATTGTTATATCGTTCAAGATGACTGATGATTGGTTTCCCACAAAAACTGCGTTCCATTTAAATTTCAAATTTTTAAATAGTTTGTCTTCAGAACAGTGGACGGGCATTAGGGCATTATTAGCACGCAAGAGGGGGAGCGAATGCTAAGAATCGGGGGATGCATGTATTTTTTTAAGACAAATGTTAGGCGCGTGTATATTTTTATAAAAGCTTTGTTCGTATATTGTTTTTTATCGTTACTGTTTCAAAAGTTCCTTTCATTAGTTGTTGTTATTTTTCTTTTTTTGTATCGGCCAATCATTGGTTCGTGTAGTAAGAGCATAAATTTGTGAAGCATGAGGAAAAACTTTCTTCAAGTCTGTTTAAGTGGGGATTATAGTTGACCTTGAATGAAATAGTAAGAGTTTTAACTGAGAAGAAATAAGCGGAGACAGAATATCAGACTAAATACCGTAAAAAATTCACAAAACATCACATAACATTCATCCTCTCCCTGTCGCTAGGAGACGTTCATGCTACCTAGCCGGCCCCTGGTGGCAGGTAGCGGTGAGAGGTGGCTGTATTCCGCGCTGTCTGCCTTCTTTCCTTTTCACTCAGGACTATAAATGAATAAAGATACATCTCACCATCAAATTAAGGTTATAACTTTTCAAGAACCCTATAACATTTTTTATATTTATCTGTGTCTGACTTTCCACATTTTAAAGCTACAACCAAAGACAAAAGTGTTGGGAAGGTTTCTTGTTTTCCTCCCCACTCCCCACTCCCCCCTCATCCCCCCTCTTCCAAAGTTGCTGTTTACGCAAATACTTACCTTACACTGTCTTTTGTATAGACGTCTTCAACATTGGATTTGGGGAGAGGGGGGCTATAAAAAGCGTTGCGCGAAGCATTGCCAAAGGCAGTGTCATTTGTTAGCGTTTTACAAGCCTTCCCAACTAATTTTGTCTTAGGTTGTATGTCTTCAGAGTTTGACGTTTCTGTTTTTTTTTTTTTTTTTTTCAGAGTCATCCCAGGATGCATACATGACAAACATTGCTCCTGATTTCATGACGGTTCGGGAGCTATTCAAGGGTGAAAATCCCAGGTGGGGGTGAGTGAGTCATGCTGGTATTTGGTTAGAGACAGACTGGCGTGTGACAGGTGATCACAGGTGGGAAGCGTTAAAATTAAGAACGCTAGGGTACGCTTTTATCTACCCGTAAAAAGTCCCTGTCAAAATCTTCTACCCCAAAAAATCTACCAAAAAAAATTCTAACCCAAGCCGAGACCTAGCCTGAGAAAACAGACGTCGTTTCGCGGTGCCACCACTGGGGCCCCTGCGAAATGGAAACCCAGATCTGGGAAGCGGTTACGTGACACGTACGAGATTTTTGCGCTCATTTCTTTGACGTCAGTTTCGCAGAGGCCCCAATGGTTGCGCCACGAAACGACGTCTGTTTTCTCAGGCTAAAGAGTAAACAAGACCAAAAGTGAGAAGAGAGCGCCTTGACATGAACAAAAACAACGAACTACAAGGCTGATCTGACCACGTGAAAAAGTAAAATTTGCGAAACACCATCACGACAGAAACCGATAAAGTAGGATCGTAACCGTCTTGCCCATGCGTTTAAATGTTCAGATCGGCTTTGTCCATCTACATTTCAATTTGCGAGACGTCTTTGCGATACACTGTGGGCTCCTTGTGGCACGTAGCCTGCATGACAGGCGCTTTATGAGCCAAGCGGGGCGAGCGAAGCATTTGCGCTTCGCGCTCGTGTCGCGCTTCACGCGAAATGCTTCGCTCGCCCCGCTTGGTTTCAAAGTGGTCTGTCAATACTGAAGGCGTTATAAAGCGCCTGTCATGCAGGCTATGTGGCACGCGTGTTTCGGGTGACAAGTGAGTAAATAGTACGGAACTTGATATTGTGAACGGGTGTGCAGTCTATTTGCGTCGGCTTTCTTGCTGGCAACATTTAGATCGTTACACCGTGCTGATTAGTTGCAATAACAACGTAACAATTGTCCACGGTTACGATCCTCCTTTATCGGTTTCTGTCGTGATGGATTGCAGTTCATTGTTTTTGTTCATTCATTTTTTGGCTGGTTAAGCCCGGTTTCCATATGATCGCTACGATCGCTACGATCGCTGCGATCGCTGGAAAAAAAGTTCAGCGATCGTAGCGATCATATGGAAACCACTCTCCAGCGATCGTAGCGATCACAGCGATCGCAGCGATCGTTGTCGCTGCGATCGCTGTGATTCTATCTCAGCGATCGTAGCGATCGTAGCGATCATATGGAAACCACTCTCCAGCGATCGCAGCGATCGCAGCGATCGCAGCGACGGCAAAAATACCATGATGCACTGCGTAAGCTCACTCAAAGGGTGCAATTTGGCCCTTTTTATGGAAGAAGTGCAAAGATACGACTGTCTTTACAACAAATTTTAAAAACAATTCACAGCCGCTATGTTGAATTTCAAGAATGAGGCGAAACGATATTGTCAGACCCAGGTCCCCTCGATCTTCATTCACTTTCTCAGCGATCGTAGCGATCGCAGCGATCATATGGAAACCATCAATCGCTGCGATCGCTGAACTATTTTTTTCAGCGATCGCAGCGATCGCAACGATCGTAGCGATCGTAGCGATCGTAGCGATCATATGGAAACCGGGCTTTAGGTCTCTCGTAGATCCTACGTATCATTAGCAGCATTATCGTTTGCGGTCTTCTGCAGTTTACTTTTATTTCCTTGACATGCTATGATGATTGACATGATGCTATGATGATTGACACACAAAAATAAACGGGGTGAAGACTCTGGGCAGTTTTTGAACTTCTCTAATTTCATGAGTTTGCATAACCTGCGATATCGCGTGAGTGACTATTCGGGAACCATTACATGTATATGAGAGTGCTACCTTTCGATACCGCTGACATCCTTTTCGGCGCATTTTCAAACATCAAACAAAACAAAACACGTGCTGCAAAGCGACCACAAGGGAAGGTGCCTTTTGTCTCGATTTTGTTGTCGATGTTCAACAGTGCAAGATTTTGTTTTAAAGGTGAGCGGTTGAACATGTTGTTTTTGTGCCATACATTATGCCAAGTGTTTTAAAATAAGTGTAGATTCATAGGATAATTATACAAATCCACCGTAGCGAAATCACGTTATATGCATGATGTATGCGAGAGACATATAAGCTTCAGCTGTAGAACTTCTGTAGAGTGTGTCCGATTTAAAGATCATTTTTAAGCCGTGAATACGCGAAGCGTAATGCATTTGTGCATTCGCGATCGGGTAACGCAAAATCCTTTGATACTCTTTTACGGAACTTATTTTCTATATTTCACAAATACCGAAGTGTATACTGCCCTCGAGTCGTACTTCTACTAGCCTCTGCACATTTGGTGTAGAATCTTTCATTTAGAGCGTTTCATATTCACGAGCCTTTGATTGTAACGAAGGTTCGTTCAAATATGAGCCAGTGATGTGTAGAGCATTTCTTATTCACGGATTAGCTCACAGGAGCCTTTGATTTTGGAAAAAGATTGTTTTGTGTCCATCACACACGGCTGAGATTAATCATTTATGTACCAGTCAATTCCAAGACCGCCCATCCCCCCCCCGGGCATACCCCGGGCATTTGACGAGAGGTTAGCTCCGCATGGTGGGGCATTTGACGTGAAACGAGGCCCGACGGGGCGGGCATTTGACTTCAACAAAAACGTTGGTTAGCGGTCGCAAGGTAAAAGATTTCATAATCCATTCTTTCCAGTTCCATGTGTCTGTTGACACGTTTTTAATTGTGCCTTGTTTTTCAAATATTTATTTGGAAATCAGATCAACGGACAAAAAAGGAAAGTGACTAAGCAAGACCTTTGTTTACATTTAGTATTTCGAAACATATGTTCAGAAGTTGCAATATCGTTCTATTTTTTCGCTGAAACTAAATCTAGCTATATATAAACAACAGACAACAGCACAAGCAAAGATTGCAAGATATTTAAAGTGAACATGAAAGATAATATACGATTTATATGTTGGTCGAATTCAAAACAACAACTGAAATAGCGGCATGCATCTTACAGCGTACGTGATCTCACCTCGAAAACAATCCGAACAGCACCAGTTTATAGATTGGTCTTGGCAAGTCTACAAAATATTTAATGTTAAAGAAAACCATCCAGATCGGCTAAAAATTGTTTTGACTTCGCAAATAGCGTTTAAGAACAACTTCAGACTTTACATACAGTCTCAAATGTAATTGACAACTTCGCAACGTAGTATCAAATTTACCAACGAACTTGGCAACTGGCGCGGCCAAAGTAAGCTGAAATCCACCGTAACTAGTTACTTTAATCCCTCCTTGCCCGGACGGTGGGGCATTTGACGCTCTGTGAAGCACTGCACGGTGGGGCATTTGACCGTATAAACTGCCCACATAGTGGGGCATTTGACAATTTTTTTTTAAAAAAGTCAAATGCCCGGGGGTTTGCCCGGGGGGGGGGGGGATGGGCGGTCTTGGAATTGACTGGTACATTACACCAGGCCTCGGTTTTTCAAAAGATGGATGGCGCTATCCAACAGATAAATCACTGTCCAGCGGATAACACAATGGATTTTGTTAATACTTATCCATTGGATAGTGATTTATCCGGTGAATAGCGCAATCCACCTTTTGAACAACCAAGGTCTGGGGGGCACTCTCATATATAAGCTATATGGGTATGTACCACTGTGAAGGTTGTGGTTTCAAGCAGTTTAGTCTAGGATAGGCTATAGAAATAAGGGAGTTTTGGTCTAGAATAGGGTAAAATTTTCCAGGAAACCCAGGAGGGGACTCCCATAGGCATTTTTGGTGCCTAGTCCAGAATATTTTTTTATGGTTGCAAAATACAGCTGAATATGGGGTAAGAGTATCAGAGTTCCAGGGGCACACCACACTCACATTTCTCGAAGTAAAGTGTCAACTACATATTAAAAAAGCACCAACTTCCTGTTTCTCGTTTTCACATTGAAATAGACTGCCCCTTTCTCTGTTTTTTGTAAGTAGAATTTTCTTCTCAAATTATTCTCATTAATTTGCCAAGAAAGGGGGTTTCTGAAATCCCTGGATTCCTCCCCGAGGTATGCTGTGGAAGTAACACTGCACCACTTTGCACTATTTTCTTTCAACAGGAAGTGTCTCATTGCTCATATCATGTACCAGTATACAGTTTCTGTTACTAATCCAGCCAAACAGTTGTATACACTTACTCACAACTCTAACAAGTCCATTAAAGAATCAACTGGGAAACTCTGCTACCTCTGTATAGTATGCAACAAGTTGTTTTCTTTCAAATATGAATTAATACGGCATCAGAGGTCACACACTGGCGAGAGACCATTCAAATGTAATGAGTGCAACAAATGTTTTAACTACAACAGTGCTCTTTTGGAACATATAAGAGTTCATTCTGGAGAGAAGCCATATGAATGTACTGCATGTAACATGTGCTTCAGACAAAAATCAACTCTTAACAGACATAAGAGGACACACACTGGAGAAAAGCCTTTTAGATGTGAACTGTGTAACAAATGCTTTACCCAAAGGTCAAGTCTGACTTGGCATACAACCCTCCACAGTGAGAATGGTGAAACACCATTTTATTGCTCCAAATGTAATCAGTACTTCTCACGGAAGGGAACACTGATGAGACATAACAAGGCAAAACACCTTTACCAGGAAACCTATAGTATACGTGCAAATAATAAACCTGAGAAGTGCCTGCAGTCTGACCAGTGTTTTATAAAAAACAGAAGCACTTTGGACATTGAAGTGAAAGATGAGAAACCAGATGTGGTGAAAACAAGTCTTGAGATGCTGGTTAGGTCTAGTGACATTCTGAATGATTTAAATGAACAGACCAAGGAAACTTAAAACTTCTTTATCAGGCCATAGTTAATCGAAGGTTATGAAACCTTTCAGACTTCAATAGTGATAACAAAGGAGCTACAATTTACAGTATGTTAAACCATACTTGACCCTGCACATCTTTTGTTTTTTGATCACATGCTATGACTGAATAACTTAATAGCACGATTCCTATTGGTCAGTTGCTCGAACAAAAGATGAACATCTATTGTGTTGTGCAGGTCAAGGCCAAAAAACTGTAACAAAAACATCGAACAAAGACATTTCTCAGGTTTCATAACCATTGCACTTTATTAACTATGGGCCAGCTTAACATCTATTGGAAAATAAAAAATTAATACATCACCTGGAAGGGGGGGGGGGGGGTACTCTCATATGTAAGCTGTATGAGTCTGGGATAGGGTATAGAAATCAGAGAGGTTTGGTCTACTGTAGAATAGGGTATCATTTGCCAGGAAACTGATCAGTGGTAATGAAGAATTATGTCTAGAATAGGAATTGAAACTTGGGATAGAAATAGACTACCCAAAACGGAAGTAAAATCATTGCAGCAAATAATTACCATATATTGGACTGTGATAGTGATACAGTTCTAAAAGTAGCAAGCCTGGGATAGGGTTGGAATTTTTCTTGTCTAGTCTGGTATAGGGTTATAAAATCAGATGAACATAGTGTGGTAAAGAGTAAGGGTTTCAGTGTCCCAGGGGTACACCCCCACCCAAAAATATACAGAGTACCCCCCTCCCCCAGTTTCCAAACAAAGTCAAGTCACTAATAATTCTGTAGACTACAACGTCATTTAACATTGTTTTGTTTAACTAGTGAGCGGTGTGTCTTTTTCTGCAGGGGAGGGCTGGTGTAATAAGGTATTTTGTTGTATGTAATGTGAATGACACTTCTAAATAATGAGGAAATAATGATTTGAATACACAAAAAAGCAAACAAAAGTCATACATATAAAGGACGCTACCAAAACATTTTTTCCGCAAATCCTTCCAATTTGGACTTCTTTTTGCTCTGTTTTGTTTCCAAAGTAACTAAATCTAAAAGCTTTGAAAATGAAAATCCACGATAATAAAAAGTTGTGACGTGTACAACATAAAACCTTACCTGTAAGCATTAAAAGGCTTGGACTTTTGCTCTGCAGTCAACCCCCATCTTGTGGACACACCTTGCTATAACTAGACTGCAAAACAGTCGGTTTTTTTTTCTGCTGGCTTATTCACACTCACTCCAGACCTTTCGTTGAAAGACCTCGCACATTGGTAACACAAAAAATACGACTGTTTTGCAGTCTACGGTATGCTATAACAGGAGTTCCAGTCCAACAAATCAGATTCACTGAAAGCAACTTCCACTGTTACAAACTCTTACTGTTACCGACACCAAATCATGGTCCAGAAGGCGTCTGCTTTAGCAAGAATTGACTGTATTTTGTTTGTTTTCACACAGTCATGAAACAGGTTAAAAGCAAGTCACCCTGAGCCCTGAGATATCAAAATCCATAAAGACAATGAAGAGTACAACACGAACAACAAAAATAGTACAAAATGTATATATTACTTTATTTATTCGTTTTTGTAATATTTATTTTTAATTCATTTATTTATCCTTCAAAAGACACTGTGACTTGTGTTTATTCCAAACAGCAGTTTTTTTGTAACTAACTTATTTATTCTTTTTTTGATTTGTAATATTTATTTATTTTTGTCATATCTTTTTGTTTTTATATTAACCATGTTAACATGACCATGGCCTTTAATTTATTATATTTAACTTGGCTATTACATTTGTATATAAAATACGCTTACAGCAGTTTAGGCATGCCATTATGAATAACCATTACCTTTCTTTATAATAATAAATTATTTCCCACTCTTGGTTAATTTTAGTTGTAATTACAATGATATTAGAGTTGTTGTTGTTGTTGTTAATAATATTGTTGCTTTATGCTTAAATTAGAGAAATTAAAAGTTCATCTGAGTTACTCTTGTAATGTTTCAAAAGACACTTGGAGTACAACATAAACAACAATAAAAATAGTGTACATTACTTTATTTATTCTTGACTAGTAATGTTTGAAAAGACACTGACTTAAGTTTATTCCATACAGCAGTTATTTTTGTAAATAAATTATTTAACATTTATTCTTATATTTTGATTTATATATATTGATATTTTTTCCTTTATATTATACTATTCAGTTTTTTAATTAGCTTAAGCAATACTCTGTTGTGATCTTATTAGCTAATTTTCATAGTTAATTTTTGTAAGTTTTTGGTTACAGCTGCTTGTCTAGTTTAGCATTTTAGTTATTTGTAGCAGTCTGTACTGTAATATTTATATTTTATACATTTTGTTAATATATTTTGAGATTTCAGTCAAACAAACTGTTGTCATTGTTGTAACTCATTAATAAGGCAGTTATTATTGCTATTTCACACCCTGGACACACATTAGAAAATCATCTACCACCAGATGATCCAGACATGTTTCAGAATGGAAATCAATGGCTCCTGTGAGCTACAGTCAACTCTCTTAACGACCACTCTTTTAATCGACCGCTTCCCGTAAGGGACCACTTTGTAAATAACCGTTTTGTTTCTCAGTCAATTTATACTGTTGCCTTGATTTTTCTCCAAAGCAACCACCTCCCTTAAGCGACCACTCCTACTTGCACCAAGGGTGGTCGCTTGAAGGTTATTCCCTAGAAATAAAAGTTGACATAAGATTTTCTTTAAACTTACCCTGATTGTTTTCCACAAGTAGTGATCCGAATTCTGCAATAAAAAACATAGGTCACCAAGCTCGTTTAGGAGAGAACATTGTCTCAAGTTACCCTTTAAATCCTTGCGACTGCACTTATCAAGCGCACGTTTATTCTATCAGCTCACTACGCTTCGCAGGGACGGGAAACACAGCTTTAAAGTAATTATTGAAATAACAAAATAGATGTAATGTATTGACCAAACGGAACAATTTGATGTTTATTTTATGGCACAGGCACACGTCCTGAAAAGGTATTAACTAAAATATTCGTCGGGTGCGTGATCTCTAGGATAGAAATTTGTGTCCACGAGCGATGGCTAGGTATGCTTTTTTTCGCGATAACTTTTTTTTCTGACGTGATTTTTTTTAAAAGTTTTACAGTACAAAGAGGAGGAGTAAAATAATGAAATTATGCAAAAAAAAAAAGATAGGTCATCAAGCTCGTTAAAGGCTGGTTTTCACTTGCGCATAAGCATAAGCACAAGCCAACATACGCAGACTCAGTAACGTGTTATTCATTAGTTCCAAACTGAGTCTGCGTATGTTGGCTTGTGCTTATGCTTATGCGCTAGTGAAAACCAGCCCTAAGGAGTAAACAACCGCTTATTTACTGAGGGAACTGAATCCTCAAAGGAAACCCTATTGCTTCGGAGTGCTCGTGCGCGCAAATGACGCAAGATATGCGCAATGCAATACTAGGGAATCACCTTAAGAGAGAGCTGACTGTAACTCGTGAGTACCAAACGTTCGAATTCTTCTGTCTTCTGGGAGTTTTGCTCCACCGACCTCCACCCCCTGCGTCAAACTCCCTACCCTTCCCTCCCTACAACGCCGTCCCCATGGGTAAGGCAGGTGACCATTACATATCGCGGGCTCGATTTTAACAATGACCGACCGATCGAGTGAATTTTTTCTCCAACTGATAACTCGTTCAACGCTTCGAATTCGCGTATTCACAGGTTAAAGAGGAGGTATATTAAAGGCTTTGTCCATCTCCTGCATCATGGAGCCCTCTTTCCACAACCTCCAACATGTCTTATCCTTTCGATATTGGATAAAAGTTTGAACCAATTTAAGTTTGTTGGAACGCGCCTCCAAAACGGCTTACAACATTTTAAACACTTCCAACAATGTTCAAACGATCCCAACATTTCCAAAATGTTGGATGAATGTTGGCAAAAATGTTGGAACCTTTCTTAAAAGCCGATGTTCACGCACGGGACGATCCGCAACGACGATTTTCAGCGCAATGTATTTGCGCGAAAAGTTGATGACGTGTAAAATGGGCGTGCAGACGATTTTCCGCGCAATTTTCGAGTTGCCAACACGTTTTGAGTTCTTTAATCAGCGTCAGTCAAAAACTTGCAACATCTTGCGTTAAAAATCGTCCGCGCGCGCTGTTTGAGTGTGATCTTGACCTTTAGCGCAACTTACTTTGACAGTGTTACGACGACTGTTTATCAGGAATAAGAGGACAGACGCGCGAATAAAAAAACCGACGTCAATTTGTTTTTAACAATAACAAAAAAGCCAAAACTGATGTTCAAATAAAGGGAGGAAATGCAAGATGCGATCGCCACAAAACACGGTTCAGTTCAGGTTATTTCAGCGACAACACCATCGAGTCCTGCTCACCACCAAATTCATCTCTCCGCCCAATAAATACAAGCCAATCAGCACGCGATAATTTGCACAGTTATTGTAAAAAATATTGCTTTGAAAAAATTGTCTCGTATAACATCAAACAACACCCTTTAGTTGTGCAATTTGTGTAGCACTTTCTCGAAGAAAAAATGCTAGTTATCATTTATTGCAAGGAAAGAATCAAGGTGTTTTAACTGTCAATACTAATATAATTTAAACTTTAAAAATATTCTTTAGATTTTGGAGCTATGTTTACAATCATAACATAATGGAAGGTACAAGGGAGCCTCCGTGTGCGACCATTTCTCGTAAGCGACCACCTCTACTAAGCGACCACTTCTCTTAAGCGACCACCTCTTCAAAGCGACCACTTCTCGTAAGCGACCACTTCTTCAAAGCGACCATTTATCGTAAGCGACCATTTATCGTAAGCGACCACCTCTATTAAGCGACCATTTTTCGTAAGCGACCACCTCTTCAAAGCGACCATTTCTCGTAAGCGACCGCTTCTCGTAAGCGACTATTTCTCGTAAGCGACCACCTCTTCAAAGCGACCACCTCTACTAAGCGACCATTTCTCGTAAGCGACCACCTCTTCAAAGCGACCACTTCTCGTAAGCGACCACCTCTTCTAAGCGACTACTTTTCCAAAATACCAAATTTCTTCCAGTGAAATCACTATAGTCGAAACGTTTTTAAGTGACCACCTCTCGTTAGCTACCGCGACCACGTTCAACGCTGGTGATTTGAATTTTCCTATTGTATTTAACCTCTGGTAATCGACCACTCACCCGCTGTCACTGCAGACGCAAATTGAATTATGTGTTATAGAGCAGTTTTTAATTGAGTGTTGTAAAACCAAAACCAAAGCAATTGTGTAATTACTTTTAACACTCAATTGAAAACTGCTCTATAATAAGTTCAATAAATTTAAAACGAAAATTTCATCATTTGCATAAAAACTTCAATATGAAACAATATTTTGCGCTGATAGAGACATTGAAATTGCTAGAGGTTCATATGATTCAAAATAAAGACCCCAGGCTGTGGTCTGACCACGAGACCATGGCTTTGCACTTTGGGTGGCCGCTTACGGGAGGTTGAACGGGTAGTCCCGCACTTGTCCAAACGATATCTGTGATTCGCTAAGAAAACGATAGATTTGTCCCGCTGGGATAGGGATTAGGGATAGGGTCATTGTTCAAGTGATATATCAATTGTATCGTTCGCCAATCACAGACATCTTTTGGACAGCTACGACCCCGCTCGGTTCAACTGTATTTGTTTTATAGTGAAGTGGTCACAACAAGTATACTCGATGAGGAACCAACTTGTGTAGGGGTAGGGGGGTTATGCAACGAGATCCCACCTATCTGATGAGTGTAATGGACTAAATTTTTTGGCTTAAAAACTTGGAGATGAGACTTAAATATTCTGTTTGCATGAACCCTGCATTGCTAGTAAAACGGCACAGGAATATTTTAATCTTTCTCTCAGTTTCTACTCCTGATAGAATGGGGGCTATACCAACAAGACACCATCTTTTTAGGTGGGGGAGAGGGGGTACATAAAGAGACCACCAGTCTTTTTGTAAAGTGGTGGGGTCCTGTCCAAGTACAATAGTTTTGACCATTTCCCTAATCACACTTTTTATAAGAACGTGCAATTTTTTACTTGAGGCTGAGCTAGGAGTGAACGTTCTTATTTTTTGACGCTTTGAGCCTGAAAACGTTCTTACAATGATAGTCTGGTAAAGTGTATAGCATTTCAGTAAATCATAGTAAATGAGTCAAGTTCTACCAATTTCCTCATTGTTATACATATTTGCTATTTTAAAATGGAAACGACCTGCAACGACGAAAAAGGAATGAAGCATTTTGGGTTCAGTTGGACTTTAAATTTTCTCCGACCAAATTATGACACTTTATTTTATTGTTAGTCAGTTAGCTAATTGTTAAAATAAGAGGACAGAATAAAGACGTTCTTGACAAACTTTCAGCCTGTGTATGTTCTTAGCACGTTCTTAAAATTTTGGCCAATCCCAGCCTCGACGTTCTATTAAAAAAGAGTGCATTGCCATTGATCAGAAACCCATAAGTGGGTTGAAACGTGTAACGCGTATTCACAGCTTCCGAATATTCAGTTTTTTGCTTAGTACCATATTTGGAAACCCCTCGATCCCTTGAGATTGGAAGCAAGTTGTTCTAGCGAATTGATTGGTTAATACTTTTATCTTGATTTTCCAAATATGGCTGTAACAACTTCTTAGCAAATTGAATAATCGGAAGCTAGTTTTGAAGCGTACAAGAGACAGTGCACGTTTCAACCCACTTATGGGTTTCTGCATTGACACAATATACAAACAGGAAATTATTATCGCAAATCCACGTGCTTAGCAACTTACGCTAACACTCATTTTATTTGAAGTGGCTTTGAGTCAGACTGTTTTTTGCGTGAGCTAAAAGGTTATAGAAACATCCCAAGCATCCTTTCCATTTCATTAAGAAATGTTCCATAATCGAAATATGCATGTTTAATTTCTATAGAGATATATATATTAAAAATCCTTTTGGCTGATAAAATTGGCACGGTTAAGGTTTATAGTGAGAACACTTTAATTGATTAATCAAACACGGTAAACAGTGAAAATCCTACAAGTGCTCAGTTGCAATCATCCACTTACAGTTTTATAATTCAGTTGAAAATATTACACTAACTAAAGCAAGAAAAGAATACTTGAAACTTTTTTCTGTAAGCATGTTATAAATCATGTCGTTTTAGAAAATCTTTTCTCAAGAATTTAAAAGGCAGCATTTCCGGACACCCCAGGTGCTCATGTCTTCAGCCCTTGCAAATTTTTAAAACGTTGGTGTTGTTAATCTGTGCCCAGTTTCAGCAATTATACTTTTTGATAATACATTATAATTCAATTTTAAAAAAGAAATATCTATAAAACCAGGAGACCATATATGGGCTTTTGATAAAACCAATCTACTTCTAGTTGACAGTTGCTAAGTTGCCACAACACTACTGTCGAGTGTGAAATTTCTTCAGGATTGTTTAATTGATTCTTGATTTGGCTCTATGCTTCTTCAGCCCAGGCCTTCTCGACTTCATCCCAATCTTCGTCAGACAAACCTGTAGTGTAAATTAAAACAGACACTGAAAAGACGATCATTGTCACAATGATTTTATCAATGTGGGTTTTTTTTTTTATCCTTTCAGCATTATTTTACTTATTTTAGTAATTAATATGCGGTATTCTGTTTTGCACTTTAAAAGTTCTCCAGGTGCAAAATACCGCCAAATATTAACAATTTACCCCCACCCCCTTCCCCGCTAGACCGTTCACAGTCCTATTTTCATGTGTGTTTGTTGAGTTCGATCTAAGAGTTTGTTTAGGCGCCATCTTAAATGCCACCGCGCGATAAAAACCTGGGAGAGTACAAAATTGCTCTGGGGGTTAACTCTCTGGGGGCTAACTCTGGGGGCTAACTCTGGGGGCCACGCTATCTTCATTATCCCACCCCCCCCCCCCTCCCAGAACAGATTATTGTACTTTCCCAAGTTTTTATCGCGCCGTGACGTTCAAAATGGTGGCAAAACGAACTGAAACGATCGAACTCTACGACCACCCCCCCCCCCCTCCCCCGAAGCGATTTAACGGTATCAAGAATATTTCTTACCGGCGATTTTCTTTAAAACAATCGCATATCCCTGAATTGTATCTTCGTCGAAGGATTTCGGCAGTTTCACCATACGATCGCCGATACGGCAAGGAGTAATAATGCCGTGTCGAAGGAATTTGCAGTCTTCTTGAGTAAGAGGTTGATCAAAGGACAACGTCCTCTGTCCGGTCGGTATCTGGTTTTCGGTCAAAGCTCTTTCAAGTTCACTTTTAAACTGTAAAGAAGTGAGTTAAAGGATGGTTTATTTCAGGCATTACCACATTCCTATGACTGTTAAAGTTGGTTTAAACAATATCGTAAAGTTCTGACCCACCCCGCAAAAGTAACGTCAAAACTTTGTGACTGCTAATTAATCCCAAAAGTAGCGGGCCACCGAAAGTATAGCCTGCGTGCACATGCGTGAAACAAAGCAAATAATAGACGTCTGCACGAATGCGCGCAGGCTACCGAAATTATTAACGAGGCCAATTTTCTTTTCGAGAGTGATTTTACTTAATTCAAATTTTTTATTTTCATTTTTTTACATTTTCGTGTACAATTAGACTTTCTTACTCACCTTGCCAAATTTCAATTCATTATCAATTCATTACGAACATCAGAAGTCATTTTACTTTAGCATTTATTTCCGAGAATAGACCATCTTACAGTTTCTACATAGTAACATGGTGTTTGTGTGGAAATGAGGCTGAAGTTGATCTTGTTTTGATAGAAACCTTCCTTCTTTTCATATGTAAATCATGTTGTTCTTATGCCAACTAACTCGATTTACATATGAAAAGCAGGAAGGTTTGTATCAAAGTCAACTCCAGCCTCACTTTCACTCAAAGGCCAGGATACTAAGCAGACAACTGTAAAATGGTCTATTTACGGCCGCCATTAAAGGAAACCTCCATTGTTATAATAAATTGACGTTAAATTGTTGGAAATAAAGTCTAAATTAGAAATTTTTAAAAAACAGTTGCAAATATAATTTTAGTGTACAAAAAATTGATATGAATATCGCTATTTTCGCTTTTAAATTTTAATTTTAATTGCATTTTCGCTTTTAAATTTCCCGCGCGCCGCCATTTTGAATATTTATGACGTGTTACGGTTGTCCAATTGTTGCATACAAAAGAACTTCGATTCTTAACAATAGCGGCAACCGTAACACGTCATAAATATTCAAAATGGCGGCGCGCGGGAAATTTAAATGCGAAACCAGGCGATATTTATATCCATTTTATTTGTACACTAAAATTATATTTGCCCCTATCGTTTAAAAATTTTAAATTCCGACTTTATTTCCAACAATTTAACGTCAATTTGTTCTGACAATGGAGGTTCCCTTTAATCAACCTTGTTCCAAGGCTTGGTTGCGAATGGGAGAAAGTGACGTCTAAGACTCAAACATACCTCACGGGTTGAATTACAATAACAATAAGTGTTGAAAATCACGCGAAAAGGAACAAAAACTTTGAACTTGTTCTTCGTGCAATTTTCTATGCTGATTGTTATTATAATTTCAACCCGTGAGGTATGTTTGAGTCTTTGACGTCACTTTCTCACATTCGCAACCAAGCCTTGGAACAAGGTTGATTATTAAACGGCGGCCGTCGGCGGCTGTAAATTCTCGGAAATAAATGTTAAAATAAAATGACTTCTGATGTTCGTAATGGATTGAAATTTGGCAAGATGAGTAAGAAAGTCTAATAGTACACGAAAATGAAAATCAAAAATTTGATCATACGGGGGGGGGCACTTTAACACGTGAAATGGCAGTAGAATGGATCATCTTTTTAAAGTACTAAAGAAATGCAGAAGCAAGTTCGTGAAGTAGCTAGCGTCGAAACGTCGTCGGTTTTTAAAGTTTTTAAAAAGTTTTAAAATGTTTTTTTTTTAATCTTTTTAGCGTTTTTGATAAAATCGTTTTCCAAATCTCTCCTTTTGCACTTTAACTTTTAACTCGGTCAACAGGGACAACATTTCTCATATAAACGCTCGGCAAAGTTGTCTCGGTGGGGAGGGTTGTCTCGGGGGGGGGAAGGTTGTCTCGGGGGAGGGTTGTCTCGGGGGGAGGGTTGTCTCGGGTACCCGAGACCATATAAAGGCCCTAATTATGCACAACAAAATCTAAAAAAAGCGGAGCCCCTCACCCCCATGTGGGAGTAACATGAAACTGGACTGTTTGAACGACAAATTTCGTCGCATTTTTTAAACAACAATTTTATTGTTGTGAATTTCTGTCTTTTATTTCATTAGAAAACTGAAAGTTCGAATTCGAAATTCGAAAGTAGCGACCCTCAAAGGCTGCTAATTCCGAAAGTAACTGCGAGAACCCGTTAGCGATTTCCATTTAACCATTCATTAAAAAAGAAATTCTGGTAGCACCGTCAAATGGAAGAAAACGTTTCGGTAAGAAATTTACGAAAATTTCAACGTTGCATTCAACATCAGATCGCTAAAATATAATAACTCACAAAAGAACTACACTGACCACAGTCCACATGCGTGTTACACGTAAAAAAAAATCCGCACTAAAATCATATTTTTTCGACACTTTAACGTACGAAGAGAAGATAAAGTTTCGAAGAATCCACAACGATGGTTCCGTTGGTTTGTAAACGGAACACGTATTTCTCTTACGACGGCTTTTTAATTGAAACATTTACTTCTCAATTCCATTCGATACGAGAAAGTAATCAAAATTTTCTATCGGGATTTTTAGTAGAGAGAACGAGAGCTAGCGGATTCAAATGACAACATACTGACGCCAAAAACTGAAAAACATGCTGAAATTGTGTCCACCGATTTGCATGACTTGCAGTCACATTTTCCAAACTCTGTTGATGCATTTTCTAGTGTTGCTGTTTTCTGTCGTTGATTTTGTTGGTGCTGTTGTTGTTTTCAATGGAAGTTGCCGTCCGCAGTTTTGGTGTCGCTGCGGGCATCGCCGTCGATCAGACTCGTACCAAGTCGCTTCTTTTTATTTTATAAGATCGCGGTGCATAAAAGGAAGGGGCTTTTTCTCCCTCCTTCCCAAGCGCCTTTGCGCGAGTCAATTTTCCTTCCCAAACTACTTGCGAATAAAATAAGTGACGACTGGGTACCAGTCTGGCCGTCGATGCAGTCTGGATCCCAACCTCGTTCCCAGGGGCTCTTATCTCCCCGCCCACTGGGTGCGGGAAAAGCAGGAGCCTGGGAACGAGGTTGTCACTAAAAGTCATCATCATCTTTGTGTTGTGTAATGTAGTTCTGACATGAAGTTAGTGGATAAAATCCAACCGTGTTACCATACTTATAGAAGCTCTTTAGCAGTACATTCCTGTCAGTAGTATAGTGCGGTTGGTTTTGTCAGTACAGAAGAATTTCTCAAACTCAAATTTGGGATTTTTCTTGAATTTAACTCTAGTGAGTGTTAATGGGCAACCCACAAGAATATCACTGTGTTAAAATTTGTCTCGTGTATGAGAAAACATTTGTTTTATTATCGTTTGCCGTGAACTCTTACCCACTGTAGATACTTGTTGACTCGCGCTTTACGCTCGTCTCTGTTCTTGGTAGATTTCAAAACAAAATTCATAATTTTGTCCCACTTCTTGCCATCTTCGTACTCGTCTGTAATGGAATTTAACGTAAAGAAAATGTAGCCATTAAATTGCTGTTAACAAAACCGCGGAATTTTCATAAAACAGTCTATAGCATACTATTTTTGAAATAACATCGAATATACAACCACTTACAAAATTATTGTGATTGTTTGGCAAATATAAAAATTTTTACTGCTTTTTAAGCATTTGATATTGACCAACAGGCAGTAAAACTCCATCGACACTATTGGAAAGAAGTTTGTTTGCGAGCCATAGCTTGTACACTGAGTTGCTATAGAGCTTAGAAAACAGAACAACCTAACAGGGGGAGTTGGAAAATAGCTCCATAAACCCGGCTTATTTCTCGGCGAAATCATTCATGGTCGATACAGTTGAATATGGAAATATCGACCACAAAAAATGCTTGGCCGCGCCTCGTTTTTCAACCCTCTTCTCCGTTTTTTTAAATCCTCATTAAACACTCTTCCTCGTATTACTTGAAAACATGTTTGAAATAATGTGAGATTAAATAATTGTAAGTATTCGTGGAGATAAACTATCCAAACAGAATTAGAGGAATGCTTCCAGGAAGCCAATTGAAGGCCACATATGAACTCGAATTGGTTTTCTGAAAGGAAACCTCCGCATATTCCGCGAAGTAAGCGAATTAAATAAATGTCACGTGCCAGATCACGTTGTTGTTCTTCGCGGTTGTTCTGCTGTTTCCGTTGTAAAAGAATTGTTATTTTTAGACGACAACTAACTCATCAGTTAATTGCTCGCGATAAACGTGTTTGGATTTTGCTCACATAATTAACGAGGTGTTTTCCGTGAGCAACGTTTTTGTTTATTATGTTCATCAGTTTGCCGTGGCGGTTTCCCGCAATTATTACTACTCGCTCGGGACAGTTCTCGCGGGCCTACTACGACTACCAGAAGTCTTTCATGCGCATGTCACGTCATAATATAGACTTCAGGCGTGCGTTTCTCGAAGCTCCCGAAGACTTTTCGGGCCCGAAAGCAATTTTTTAAATGTAGTTTCAAACGAAAGGCGTTGAACTTTTTAGCCCACAAATCAGCTAAAGTTGTGTAGTAAACGTAAAATTTTATTTCTTAGCTTTCAAATTCAACAAAAACCGAATCTTTATTGGTAAACATTCTGCTCGTAACACAGCTTTTCGGGTCAGAAAAGTTTTCGCAACTTTCGAGAAACGCACGCCAGGCCCCGGTTGTTCAAAACGTAGATAGCGTTATCCACCGGATAAATCACTATCCAGTGGATAACATAATGGATTTTGTTAATGATTATCCAGCGGATAGTGATCCGTATCCCTTGGATAGCGCTATCCACCTTTTGAACAACCGTGTCGTGGGGCCCGTTTCTCGAAACTCCCGACAACTTTTCGGGCCCGGAATCGTATTTTAAAATCAGAATCTATAGAATTGTAAAGTCAGTATTTTTTAGCCCTCAAACCAGCCCGACTTGTTTCGTTAACTTAGAATGTTTAATCTAATTTTAATCTTTAATGCAAACATTGCCACATAAGATAGCTTTCCGGGCCCGAAAAGTTATCGGGATTTTCAAGAAACAGGCCCCAGGTTTCCATCCGACAAGGTTATCGGACCCGGAAAGCTATCTTATGTGCGCAATATTTACATTTAAGATTAAAATTTTGTTGGTTTTGGAAGCAAAGCAATAACATTCTAATTAAGTTGACGAAACAAGTCGGGCTGGTTTGAGGGCTAAGAAATACTTCACCATTCTATAAATTCTGATTTTAAAATACAGTTCCGGGCCCGAAAAGTTATCGGGACTTTCAAGAATCGGGCCCCGGGTTTCCATCTGTGACGTCACAACTGCAATTGTCACTAAACTGCTCAACCTCGTTCCGTCAGTCCTCCCTCTTTCTCCCTCTAGGGAGGAGGAGGAGAGTGACGACCCTGGGAACGAGGATGTCGTCCGCTCAAAGGGCAGGTCCTTCCTTGTAAAAGGCACTTTTTGGTGAAAAGATGTATCAAACAATGTACGATATATAAGGCTTTTTTGGCTCTTTGCAGAGGAAAGAAAGTAAAATTTCAGCCAATCAACTAAAAAAGCTCTGTTTTGCGTCACGCAGTGCTGTGAAGTCACACGTTTAATTCAATATATTGTACCTGCCAAATCACTTTGTTCATCCTCCTCCAAATCTACTGCAGTATTCATATTCTCTTCCTTCTTCTCCTCGTCTACCGTTACCGTTTGGCAGGCTCTATGGGTTTCCACGTGCAAACCGACAAACTCCCCTTCAGCAAGTTCCAGTTGATTGGTTTCTTTGTTGTAAACCACTCGGCAACACTTGAACAGAAATGGCCCGCGTGTGTTTCTTGTCGCCATCTTTGGAGGGATGACCCTCCTTTTAAATTGTCCCTTCAACTGAGCGAGGAGATTGTTCGGAATTTCAGCTGCTGTTTCCATCTCAAACTTGAAAATTAAAAAGAATAAGACCGCTGCATGTTACACGAGGCAATTGTTTTCCTGCAACTTCCAACGCAACGCTGACGAGAGCATTGCGAGACAAGTTGCTCGCGCCTGTCAGACGCTCGCAACACTTTTTGCAAGGAAAGCGATAGTGCTTAATTTAATTTTGTTCAAATGAAAGCAGGAGCTCGAGGAAGAAATTGAAATGGAGAAGAAAAGACAAACTGAAAGGACAACTTGGGAGAGATTGTAGCCGGTGCGCCGGATGTGAGGAAGTAGAAGATTATTTAACTTTTTCGGCAACTTGCAACACAATTTTTCGTTGGGAGACAAGTTGCGAAGAGGGAGTGTTACACGCGCAATTTCATCCGCAACTTGTCTTGCAACGGCTCTTGTCAGCGTTGTGTTGCAAGTTACACAGGCTGGAAAAAATTGCGCGTTAAGTGAACATCGTATTTTCCCCACAAATACTCCGGCACAATGCAAGGTGCATTTATTTAAAACCCAATCATGTGGAACCGGCGTTTACTCGGGGATTCCTTTTGCAAATAAATATAAAAAGTTGCGTCTTTACAAGATTAACCCGGTTTTCTTAGCATGAAGCATTTGAGACTTTTATAACTCCTCGGAACTCCCGGGTAAACCTTGTGGTGGACTAGCATCCCTCCCACCCCCCCTCCTCCCAGCATGATGGAAAGAGATAGTGGAGCAAAGTTTCTTGTCTAAGGAAACAACCCGACGATAGAGATCGGACCCTGAACCACCGGCCTTTAACTAACATCGAAAGTCCAACGAGCTAACCACTCGAGACGAAATAAAATAAAAACTAGGCAAAGCTGAAATAATTCGGTATTTTATTTGACGGTTAGTTAGTTAGTTCTTGTTTCCTGCCACGTTACGATCAGTTTGCCGCCGTAGGCATGATAGCAAAGTAACGTACCGTAAATCCTCTTTTAAGCCTTCACCCCCCCCCCCCCCCCCCTCTAACAAGCACCCATTTTAATTTGGAGCAACAAATTTATTAAGCTCCCCACCCACTTCACTTTATAGGCCTCCCCGCCCCCGCCCCCCGCCCCCCCCCCCCTCCTTTTTCCTTCACAACCAAAACCGGCAATAAACGACAGAGTCCTGTATTACCGGTACATTTTTTCGGTACCGTACCAATCAGGGCACGAATTAATTCACTTAAAGTACTCGCGAGCTTTGGGGGAAATATTACTTTTACTTGTACTAAAAGATAATTGTAATTACGAAAACATGAATGTTTCACACTTCATTGATCAATCGAAGTATGGTTTATGGACGTTAATCCACGAGCAAGAAGCATGGATAACCCCCCCCCCCCCCCCACAGATATGGCACACACACGCACTCTCTCTCTCTCTCTCTCTCTCTCTCTCTCTCTCTCTCTCTCTCTCTCTCTCTCTCTCTCTCTCTCTCTCTCTCTCTCTCTCTCTCTCTCTCTCTCTCTCTCTCTCTCTCTCTCTCTCTCTCTCTCTCTCTCTCTATTAAGAGGACTAACGGCATTCATAAAATACCTGAAATACTTTGGGGCCAATGAGTGCAAATCGCTCACTGTAAATTACTGAGGTTACTAAACGCAGTTTGCAGCCTTCAAAAGCTTCCGTTCTATCGCTGTTCAGTTCCGTCTTGGCCAATATATCACGCAATTCTGGATCACGAATGTACTCTTGGTCTATTCTTCCTAGCTCCAGGTTACCCAGATCTTCATTTATTTTGATCTTCACATTCACACAATTTCCCGCCTGGGCTCCAAATTCTACTTCCCTAAATTGGATAAAACAGAAGATTGCCATAAGTGTTTAAATTCTAAAGGAATGACACAACTTGAGGATCATCTGAGATTTGCAACGAAAATAACAAAACATGCCGCTTAAAGATATACAAAAGGTATCGTTTGTGCATGCCTCGCGGTAAAATAAATTACCAGAAAACAGAGCGGTTTTCATTTGAGTGTCGAAAGTAACTTCGTGATTGGCGCTGGCTACATGTATTTGCTTCAAGCTCCGCTTGTTTCATTGGATTGTCTGCGTCTGTCTTACTTTGTCTTACTTCGGTTTTGGTTTTACGACACTCAATTGAAAACCGCTCAATGGTCTATTTTTGTGGCAAATTACCATCCTAGTGTACCAAAACTGTAGTTGAGTTTCTTTAGTCAAACTGGTCAAACTGGTCAAACTGGGTCTGAATTAACTGCAACTTGAATAAAGTTAGCCCAACTTTTTTAAGTTCTCACCGATTCGTTTCCAAAATGGGCTCAACAGACCATGATTTGTTCCCCTTTCAAGAATCATTGGTTGATTACTTTCTCCTTGAATTGGTGATTTAGTGTTATTATGTAAACAAGTAAATGTATTGTTGAATGGTTTTGGCCAAAAACGGTCAAAATGCAAGTGATCCTGCCGCTCTTAAGGTGGCTCGTAACAGTTTTTCGGCGCGCGCCGACTGGGTTCTAAACACGACCCTGCCGCCCTTAAGTATGCACCCATTTGAACAATCCTTTTAAAGTAATGAGAAAAAAACCATTGTGAGTTGACAAACCACGCTCAAAGACAAAGCGAGCACTGGAGATGGAATTGGTGGAAAGCAGTATGGTAAGACCCGTATGACCGTGAAAAATGTAATTTGTTTTACCTTTAAGTCCCTCGACTGCTTGGAAATTCTTTAAATCTCCGCTTCTTCAGTTCAGAAATCCGAAGTGAGAAACGTCTCCCCGAATTGCTCCCGCATTGATAAAAACGTATGAAGTTCCTCGAAGCAAGATTTTATCCTTGATAGCTCTTCTTTTTCCACTATAACGGCTTCTGAGTATCCCTTTAGGTGGCTCCAAGTAGTTTTTTGGGTCACAGTTCCCTTTTTGAATGCGCTTATACGGAACTTTAATTTAGCTCAATAAATCTGAATTTGATACCAGATGTTAGGCTTGAATGAAAGTTTTGGATGATGCTCTTTTTATGCTAATCAGCTTTACCATAGCAACGGCAAACAAATATTGCGAAAAACAGTTTTTCCAAAATATCTTTCGATTTTGGGGCTACCCGCGACAAGCGAATAAATGCGCTATAATCTACACAGTGTAGCATACTAAATGGCAAAATTTTAAACAAATTAAACTGTTCGATTTTGAATCATTCGCTAAAACATTTTTAACACGTGTTTTTTCATGTTTGAAATATAAGCGGTCAAAACATTCCATAGGTCTCACAAATTATCAATAAATTACCACAGAAAGTTTCCTCAGACTAAAATTATTACTTCCTGCAAATAGTTCTGACTAATTCCTCGGTAATAAAAAGATCGAGCTTTTCATTCAAATGCAGTTTAAAAAGGGTGAACACGTCAAAGCAAAACTGCATTTGAATGAAAAAAAAAAACAGTTTTCGCCATGTTTGTTTACCGTTGCTATAGAAACACCGATAAGCATAAAAAGAGCATCGGTCAAAACTTTCATCCAAGTCTAACATCTGGTATCAAATTCAGATTCATTGAACTAAAGTAAGATTATGTATAAGCGCATTCAAAAAGGGAAGTGTGACCCAAAAAAAAACTACTTGGAGCCACCTTACATTGTAATTAGTATCCCTGTCTTGTGTAACAAACCGCGAAAAAATGCAGGGAATTTGAAACGGTTTACTCTGCTAAACGCACGCAAAACATCAAAAGTGTTTACCGAGCTGAAGTGGCACCAGCAGCCGTGTAGCCGCGCGAAAAACAAAGCCTCGCTTTGGTTTCAAAATTGCTAAGATCCCGGATGTTACGCGACGTCATACGCGCATGTTTTGCGACGTCATATGCGCCCGCGAACTAGCCCTGCCCGGACACACATGTACTGACGCCGCCCGCGAAACATTCCGCTAGCCATGACCATGAAAAATGACAGTCATAGGTTTTATGAGCACGGAGCTACGCGAGCGGGCCTTCAGCCAGCGAGAGCTCCGCTGTAATTGTCGGTGAAACATCGAAGTGCAAGCTTAACTGAAAGAAACATTGCTTCACACATATACAAAAACTTGTCTTTCACTACATAAATATAACCATTTAGCTATAAACGCTTTTTATAAACATTATAACCTGGTCCGGTAAAAGGTTTCTATGTACACATATCTAATACATCACTAACACAAACCAGTTACAAAACGACATTCTAGTTGAGCACCCAACAATTCGTTATAAATTTGGGCGAAAGCCTCGAAAGTCTACAGCCCCTCAAATGCCCTGCGTTTAGGCCACAAGATTTTTTTGTCAGTTCAAAGCTGTTTAAACTTGCTGGAAACTACTCTCGGAAGGCTGGAAATGCAATTTCAGAGACCCTATATTAGTTCAAAAATCCCCCCTGGAAACTCGCGCGTTCGGCGCTTGTGATGCGCCCCCCCCCCCCCAACACACATACACACACACACACACACACACACACACACACACACACACACACACACACACGCGCACACACACACAAAGGACCCCTGTATTTTTTGTTTCAATTTACCTTGCGGTCCCTTCGTCAACCTCCTCATCCTCTTCCTGTAGTTCTACGTTAGCATCTTCTTTTTTTATGTTTTCGTTTACGGCATCCAGAAATTCTTGTTTCTTGTCCGTTGCAACATACGTTTCCATTCCTGCAAGGACCGTGTATCTATTTTTTTTGAACGGTCGTTCCCAAATTGACCTTGCAGGCTGCTTTACCATTAGCGCAAATGGTTCTATTTCTTGGATTTTGCCATGATAAACAGGGAAATAGCTCCCGTCTTTATCCCCAAAATTCTCCTCAGCAAAATTTCGAAGCAAATTTGCAATCATCTGGTGGAGAAACGTAACAGAACAAGACTAGTTATTACATGTAAACAACTAATTTAAATACCTTTGTTTTTATATTGTAACAATTTAACTTCAAGAGAATATTTTGAATTATTTGACAATTATATTTTGTGATGTGATAATAATTCTACTCGATATACTAACATTTGTATGTGAACTTGTTACCCCCTTTTGTTGGCAGACTTTTGAAGATAGAGTGTTAATAGAATGAGCCGAAAAGGTCTAAAACATATCCTTAAGGTCGCGGGGGACAGGTTCCGCTCATCAGTATGCATTTATGAAAAGAGTATGCACGAAGTGCGACGGCTGATACCGAAAATGCGCGAAATATTCACGAACAGGCTTTGTAATGTTTCTGCATCAATAATTGCACGTGCAATGCGCTGTCTGGTAAAATACACTATTTTTTAACGCATTGTTCTTTCTGCATGAAGTGTTGATCATGACAATAGCGCGTGGATTAAAATTAGCAAAATTACCATAAGTTTATATTTTTTGTATTCGTGTTTGCTCGGGAAGCTTTCGGAAGCGTAAAAACAAGCAATTTTGTGTCCAAGAATTCAGCGCGGATAGAGAGTTTCATGAGTTGACACTGCAAGGGGGTAAACTAGGTATATTGTAGATTGTCATATCTGACTCGAAATTTTTAAACAGGCTTTCAAAGGGAAGATATGAGGCTTCAAAGTCCAACATGGACAATTTTATTCCTTTAAAAGCTAATAACTTTTAATTAAAGTTGAAATCAAAAAATCGGAGTCAGATATGACACAATAGACGTTTTGACGGATTAGTGAGTGGAGAAATCAACTTGCCTTGTGTTCTTCTCGAGGAGAAAACTTGGACACAAAACCACGTTTTAAGATAAGATAACTTCAGTGGCTTACAGCACTGCCGCAAAGCGCGATCCCTTCAATAAAAAACAATCCTGACGCACTTCTATTATTCACCAATATCTCTGTTAAATTTTAGCGAAATCGGCTTTCAAACCTTCACGATATAACGTTTTTTAAAGTGACACCCCTGCCAAAATTTTGCCTTATGAATTTATTCATGGACAAGTATCCCCCGCGACCTTAAGCTCGATAAAAAACATGGATCATTTGGGTTTGGAATTCTAATGACCTGTGGGATGTGACCTGTAAAAGATTATTTAAAAAGCTGTTAAATAACAGCCAGGGCCGGGTTGTTCGAAGCACGATTAGTCCAACCCAGGATTAGCGTCAATTTTGAATCCAGTTAAACTGACTCAACAATTGAAAATTTCCCAAAGAGTTCTGCCCTTCAGTTTCGACTTTAATTTGTCTTCACTACTAGCTGCAAATGACCTTTTGAAATCATTTTTAAAAAGAGAAATGATATGTAACTTTTAATTCAGGATTAGCGTTAATCAGCTTTCGAACAACCGGGCCCAGGGTCCAGTTGTTTGAAAGCCGATTAACGCTAATCCAGGATTGAAAGTTAACCGAGGATTTAATTTCTCTGTTTTAAAACTATTTTCAAAAGCTAATTTTAAGCTAGAGGTGAAGACAAGTGAAAGTCGAAACTGAAGGCCAAAAAGTGTTTAAAAAATTTTCATTGGACGCTAAGCCTGGGTTAGCTTAATCGTGCTTTGAACAACCCAGCCCAGGCCCTGTAGGACAATGTCCGGTAAATTTGGCATTTTGACTGATGTAAGCTCAACCAGACGACAGGGGTAGTTCTGCTACAATAAAATTCAGACATAAAATCTTTTCTCTCTAGTGTGAAACATGGAAAACGTTCCTATAGCATTCCAAAATATTGATCCCTCGACCCTCAGACGAGACATTTTCTCCGGGCGTGCGCGTTACCAAAATGAACTATTGCTCATAATTATGTATGAATGCACTATTGTTTTGGTTTTGGATTTCTATTGTTTTGGCTTTTGTTTTAGTTTTGAGAACGGTATGCATAACTAATGTGTGGGGTTAAACGGAAATCTTTCCGCCTGAAAAGTGCAAAATGACGGAGGTTTTTTCGCTCGAACCAAACCAAATTTCCCACCGAAATGTTTACTATATTCCAATCTTTCCAAAACCGAGTGTGGATGTTGACATTGCGCCTGTTAAAATGAGTTAGAACGCTTAAAGCGATACTCCATACAAGCCTTTATACGAAATTGCTCACTTCAAGGTAAAAATGACGGTACTATTTTTAAAAGTTATTAAAATATTTTCACGTTTCTAGACAGAATAATAACCATATTACAAGAATACGAGTGTGGATTTCCGAAAAGTAATTCATAAATTGCCAGGCCATGCATTGACAGTAGAGCATGCGAATAGATACAGACTAATAGAGGCCAAAATTGGCTCAGTCGAAGCATAGTACACTGAACAAATGGCAAAATGACGGGATGTTTTTCGCTCCAACTAAATCATATTTCCTACCAACATGTTCACAAGATCTCAGTCTCTTCAAAACCGAGTGTAGACGTTGACATTATGCCTATTTAAAATGAGTTATACCGCTAAAAGCGATGACCGCGCGGTTGAACTTCATATAAGCCTTTACTTGACATTGGTCACTTCAAGGTCAAAATGACGGGACTTTTTTTTAAGTTATTAAAATATTTTAACGTTTCCAGATAGAATAATAACCAAATTACTGGAATCCGAGTGTGGATTTCCAAAACGTAATTCATAAATGGGCGAAATTTTGATTTTCCCTTAAAAGAATGGCGTTTTCACAGTGATTTTAAGGGTCAAATTGGGGGTCTGGGAACGAGTTAGAATATTAGAGGCAAATGTCACCCAATTTTTTGCCATGTACAGCTGTGAACACCGGCCAAACACACATGATATTCAGTAAAGATAAAGTATGCGAAACACAATTGCCCGACCAGACTGTCTAATTCTTGTCAGGTTAATATAATTGTCCCTGGACTGACAAATGACTTGTTTAGAGAAGAAAATTATTTGCAGGCTTGTCAGAAACCCCCAGGGCTTAGGATGGCCTGCGAATGAGTGAAAGAGAAAAGAGAAGGAGCTTCAGTAACCAGTCAGGAGTGATTTCAGACAGTAACAATATCATTTCAGTTACATCTTTGTAACATATTCAGTTCAGGTTAACTTGGCATAATTCTGAAATCGTGATCATGAATTCACATCACTATGTCCAACAGGGTAATATTTGGGGCAGTACGCAGCTCCCCAAAAAAGTTAATAAATATTCATCAGTTTATTGTTTCTACTGGCCTGTACCTGAGTAAGTATTTTCATCCAATTTTTCTTATTTTTGTTAAAACTTTGACAACCCTAACCTTGCGTGGCCACAGGCGACTATAATCACGTTACCCATAAGTGGCCAAAGGCGACTTAATAGTCACTATTAAAGAAATAAAAAACGCGCCGAGTGCATTATTGAGTTATATAAGCACGCGGGAATTTTTAAGAACACGAGAGAAGTACAGAGAAGCACGAGCCAAAGGCGAGTGCTTCTCGCACTTCTCGAGTGATCTTAAAAATTCCCAAGTGCTTATATAACTCAACAATGCACGAGGAACAAGTTTTTTTATTTCTTTTATAAAATAAAAACGGTTACAATGAACCTTACGTCACGCGCGTGCTTTATCGAGTTATAATGAACTCGGTTTAACCAATCATAGCGCGCTCATTTCCTTGAGCATTTTATAAATGGGAAATAAAATACTAATGGCCATAAAGAGAATGAAATTTGAGGACACTTGATTAACTTGGCCGCGAAAGGGTAAAACGTAACTTCCGTACCCTATCTTTCTTTCTCCAACAATGGCCACTAATATTTGCTTGTCCATTATATTAGAAGGGCCCCTGTCAGCGCATTAAATTCTGACAAGGGAAACAGGGGGGGTGGTGGGAAGGGGAAGAAGTTAAGCAACTGGGCACTAAAAAAGAATCCTTTATTGTTAGGGAAAGTTCATTTAATATGGTGAGAAAAGGGGGGTATGAAGATGTTAATGGGGACCCTGAAATGTTTGGGGAGTGTGTTAGGGGGCTCTGGAAAAATGATGAGGTCACAGGGGGGGGGGGGGGGAGGGGCACAGAATTTTTTCCTTGATATGAAGAGTGCAATTTTTATTTTTCCCCTTATAAATAATAACAAGCAAGTTTCCAGTCAATGGCATGCTAGAAACTTTCTTTATTTGAGCTTTACGGTAATTATTATCAGATACTATAATATCCTACTCTTTGTCTTCATCTTTTTATTTATGGAATCATCTTTACAGGAATCTGATGGTGTATTGGCATTATAATTGGCATTGGCCAATTTCCTTGCTCTTAATAATAGAGTGTTTTCACTCACATGGTCTGCAGCTATGCTAATTTGTTTGAACAAAACAAAGTGTTTGCATTAGAAAAGAGTTCAATCCCCACAGGATTAGCTTGGGACTCCAATATGGCCGCCGTTTTATTGTTTTGGGACACCAACATGGCCGCCGTGACGTCATGTGAAAACACTCCATAGCATAGCTAAATATGCCTCAGTTTGTTCTTGGTCATCCATTACATCCATTTGGATGAGACACTCCAATGCTTTTATGTGAAACCTTGGGAGTAGCTTCATAGTCCCCAGCTGCTTAGCGCGAATTATTTCTGCGAGGGGGGCACTGGGGCCTATAAGAAACCGGAGAACCACTCGAAATTTCCGTGAAAACCGAAAAACCGCAATAAAAATCGATGAAAACCGAAAAACCACCAAACATAAAGATCAAAATAGCAAATTCACAAACCTTAAACCCATGACCCTTGATACCACAGCGAAATATAACTACAGTCGAAAACCTATATGCAACGGCCCTCACCCTCTGTAAGCGATTTCGAAAAGCTCATCTTTCTTCTTTCATTTTAAAGCTATTGCAATAGCACTTGGATGGCGCATTACGTGAACTTTCACGGGATGATCGAGGTTAAATAAAAAAAGTCTAGAAACTAGAAACGTAAAACCAAAACCGAAAAACCGCTCATAAAAACCGAAAACCGGATGTTTGAAAAGGAAAAACTGAACAACCGGATATTTTGAGTGAAAAAACCGAAAAACCGATCTAGAAAATGATGAAAACCGAAAATTCGAAAACCCCAATGCCCCCCTCAATTAGAGTGTGATTGGCAAAATTAAACAAAAGAAATCAATGGAATTATAGTATAATACAGTAAATACCCACATATAAGAACCTAAAATTTAAGAACCTACGTAGAACCTGTTAGGCTAAAATTTTTATTTCAAACCCCCTTTTCATAAGAACCTATTAAACCTAAAATTTTTAATAGGTTCTTATTTCACAAAAATGAAGGCACAGATGAAAATACAGAAAAAAATTTTAGTCTAGGTTTAAGTCAGTAAGATTCAAAGAATAAACTAAAATGAAAACCATATCATGTCTGCGCCAATACTGGTTTACACAATGCAATTGTATTAAGAATACAGTTCCATGTGTTTCTCTCATTTTCGAAGTCACAGTTTTCGAAGCACATTGAAACTTCCTTGCATCTATGTCATGCATCAATGGCTTTCCATATCACATATGCCCTGTATGTAGTAGTTATCTGTACTGATCGCTAGTGCCCCTATCAAATTAATAACCTATTTAAGAACCTAAGTAGCCTAAAATCCCACTAAATACCATTTCTATAAGAACCTATTTAGGCTAAGTTGGAAAAATCTAGGTTCTTATACGTGGGTTTTAACTGTAGTGCGTACTATTGTACTAACTACTCCAAAAAGGGCTCATCGCCGCACTACTCCGTATTGCTGGCGCATGAAACAATTGCATGGAAATCGAAATCAGACGTTATACATCAGGGTACTTACATTTCTCGCTTGAAAACGTGTGTTCTTTCTTCAACAAATTAACCTAGAGAAAAATCATCAATTCAGGTACAAGGAAGGAGAAGAAGAAACAAACCACATTTCATGAGAAATCGTCGAAATAAAAGTCAGAATTTTTACCGTTGTTCCGAGCCTGAGAAAACAGACGTCGTTTCCGGCGCGGCGCCACCACTGGGGCCTCTGCGAAACTGACGTCTGATAAATGAGCGCCAAAATCTCGTACATGTCACGTAACCGCTACCCCTTCTGGGTAGTGCTTCTGATTGGTTAAAACAAATTTCCCTCGCGGCACGTGTGGATCACACGCGTATGACAGGATGCCACCACAGATTTCTGTTGTGTAATATTTGTAAATCTCATCAAAGCTACTTCGTCACGATACATACTACTTGGGAGTTCAAAGAGCAGAGAATAATGTCTTCATTTAATTGATGAATTGCCGTTTGAAGTGAAATTGTCAGGGGGGCCCGAAGTCAGGTATACGTGGGTGACGTGCAAGACGTGTCTTCGCCTACTCATGAAGAGGAAGAAAGTCAACTGGGTTTTGATCGTACCTGCACCGTGAGTACGCCATCTAAAACTAGTTCGGTTGTGCCTTCATTTCCGAAAAAAGTATCACCTATCTCAAAACAGGAACACAACTCGTCTGATATCTTCTTGGCTTTCCATTCGCATCACACTCGAAGCGGCAGACTTTACTAAGAATTTTCATACATTCTTGGAAAAACTACGGTATATAGGAAATTACATTTTAAAATGTGGATTACGGTACTTTGTAAGAAACATTTCATTGATTTTTTCTTTATGTTATCAGGAGATCGTTTTCACTCACGTGACAAAAATCTTGACAACCGTTGCTACGCCTCCATAGCGGTGTACCAAAGTGTAAACAAACCCGAGTCGCGGGGGCTGTGATCAATTGTTCGATGTGGAAGCAAAAGCGGTCGAGATAGGGGTATTTATTTCCCTTGAGTACGTGGTGGGGGGCGGGTACTCGGGTATGTTTTAGGTGGGTATGTGCCGCCCCGATCTCCAAAGTTGGACCCCGTCAGTTTGAAAGAATATTGCATTCAAAATTATATCCCGTTCAAGAAATCCAATTTTCGCATTATTTTTTCTACCAGAAAAAGAAAAACGCAATTAATTATCTAGAATCGAACCCGGAACCTCTGCATGCTAACATCCTTCCTTCACCACTAGACCACTGGGTCGATCCGGAAAAACCAAGAAAAATCTAAATATAAAAGGTGCTTTTCTTAATGATACATCTATAACCCTAAAGCCTGGTTCCCACTAGTGAAATAAGTATAAGTGTAAGCGCAAGCATAAGCACAAGAATGTTCCCACTTGTGAAATAGGCATAACACTGGCGACGTACGCATGCGCAGTGAAAGTCTCGGTAGGAAACAAGATGGCGGAAATGGCAGCGGAGATCTGGAACTTTGTCATTCTGATTGGTTGATTTCTTGTGCTTATGCTTATGCTTATTTCACGCCGGTTCCCACTTGTGAAATAAGCACAACATAAGCGAATTAAGCATAAGCGCAGTCGTAAGAAAAAGGAAAATGTTCCTTTTTCTTGTGCTTACGCTTATGCTTATTTCACGCCGGTTCCCACTAGCGTTATCTTATGCTTATGCTTGCGCTTACGCTTATGCTTATTTCACTAGTGGGAACCAGGCTTAACCCTATCTCTAGATCTAACCTAATCGTGAATCTAGCTTAGGTCTAATAATCGCTTTACCTAAACCCAGTTTTATCTAATAATGATAGCCTACTTTCATCCCAATCCAGGCATAAACAAGAGAGAAATGGCATCGACCATTACCAAAGGCCTGGTTACCAATGAATGCTAATGATGGCATCGACCGTTAAAAATGGGTCGTGACTAGAATGGATACTCCAAAATCAGGTTGCATCACCTCGGACACTTATTGAGAATTACATAACGTAATGTCGACACTTATGATTTATTTTCAATACGTTTTTAAGTGAAAAAAGAAAATCTAAAATCCCCACTCAGGATTGAACCTGTGACCTCAGCTAGGCATAGGCTTACATAGGCTTACATAGCCTACGGTACCACTGTACTACCTAGCTTCTCGGGTTGTTTAGTCCTAAATTTGACTATATAAACTGGTGCCCCTAACCTCAACTGAAAGCTAACCAGTTACTCAGTTATATAAGTCTCAATAAGGTGTCCAACCTGATTTTGGAGTATCCATTTTAGTCACCACCGTTTAAAATGGGTAGTTTTTTGGTGTTGCGGATGGTGTGATCGTCAAATGACGTATAACAAAAGATTCAAAAGACACTGAACAATACCCACACCACAAACCAACAATGGCTTCCGCAACACCAAGAAACACCCTAAAAATGCTTCTGAATTTTGATATGACCTAAGTGAAAAAGCCCCAATTAGTTAAAAAACTTCTGAATACGCAGCGAACACAGTCTGCCATTTATCAGTTGTTGAGGAACCGCTAGTTCCTACAAGATTCCTATATAACAATACAGTTTCCAATTAGAAAAGGCCTACTCTGGGACCTTAAGTCGCCGTAACTTTAGGCGACTTTAAGCGATTTAAGGCGATTTAAGGCGACTTAAGGCGACTTAAGGAAAAATTAGTTTAAAATATTGACGACTTAAGGCGACTTTAGGCGACTTAAGGCAACTTAAGGCGACTTTAGGCGACTTAAGGCGACTTAAGGCGACTTAAGGCAACTTAAGGTGACTGAAGGCAACTTCAGGCAACATAAAAGTGTTTCTAAAAAGTGATGAAACAAAAGTTATTGACAGTCTCTTCATCACTATACCTAAATACCAAGCCACTGGTCTCTGGAGAGAAATATGAGACAGGATTCAAGCCAGGTCCGATTGAGTCAGGACTGAAGTCAGTTTGCGACCAAGGACTCCAGTTCAGGTTAGACATTGAGTTAGGGTTAGGGCTACAGCTTGAGTCCTGACATGAATCCTGGCATTCATGATAGTTTGTCTCATACTTCAATAAACAAAATTATCACAATCAGTTCACTTGGTCTCAGATAGACTTAAGTGACCATAAATCTCCAGTTTCCAGATTTTAAAGCCCCTTTTAGCTATACTGAGATTCAAATTATTACAATAACAACAACAACAACAACATTATATAAATAATATGAATGCTAAATTGTATTATGAACATTAATTAGCCAAACAAGAGGCAGGAACAATATTACTTATCTAGAATGAGAAAAAATTCAGTTAGCTGCTTAAATGTTTTTAAGATATTGAAATAAAAACAATAATCATACAAAAATATAAAAATCATATACACTGCCAAACAAAATCTTGGGAAAAAAAATCCAACTTTTTCACTTAAAAATGGATACCTGATCTGAATCAAACTAACATACATTTTCCTTGACTTATTTATACAACAATGAACAAAGGCATCGAATTAGTTAATTAAAAATCACTTCTCGATTTCACATATTACATAAATTTGGTTAATTTATCTGCCACTGTTGTGGCAGTTGCACAGTCAATTTTGGCTCGAAAGCTTGACAAACGACACCCAAAACTGTTTCGTCAGGCACCCAGCCAATTTGTTGTTCTCCTGCCCTTAGTCCAATAGAATATTCCAATATCATATTTGGCACCGTAAGCGAGAATCCTTCTCAACAGCGCATCTTTCCCATTTTCTCCAACTATTTGTCCGGCTCCTGAAAACTTGGATGTTCCACTGACAGGGAACCGAACCCTCGTAGGAGAGTTTCTATCAGGGTTGACCTGCTTCCAGGCCCGAAATGCTCTCACACTTTTCCACCTGGCAACATTTTAATTTAACCTGTCAAAACAAAACTAAATAGTGTTACTGATGAGGCTGTTGAAAGATTTACCAGTGTAGAAGTAAATTATTACCTCAAAAGTTTCCAGAAAATAATGGATCACAAACGAATGCACAGCAAGTGACAGAGTTGACAATACTTACATTGGCGTCCGCCATTTTGATTCTCCCAGAATTCCTTTCCAATCGTAGATGGTTCCCATGCTTCGCGCGTTTCTTTTCCTTCCGCGCGCGACTAGCTCCCGCGCTCGCTTAAATTTCAGAAATTTACATCTACCTTACCTTGAATTGAGTTGTCGGAATTAGTTTTCTTTTCGCAATACAAGCAGGAAGCCAGTCAATGGCTACAAGAACGATTTCAAAAATTCCAGGCCAGCTTGATTGACAATCTACGCCACGAAGGTAAAGCACGTGAGTGGTAACCTAGAGGGAGCCACGAAGCCTAGTCAGGCTGTACTGTAAAGTGGGAATGTGTTTCAATTTCAACAACAGCAACACTTCAGCTTTGGCTTTGTTTGCCGAATCAATAGGCCATTTGCACGATGACGTCATTTGACTAGTATTACCAGAATCCTTCAGTTTTTTGTTTTGTAGTGTAAACAAGTTTTAGGTGTAAACAAACAATGCCCAAACGTAGCCTGTAGAAATGAACTTGGTCGATTACCACTAAAAGAACTTATTGATTTAAATGTCTTAAAATTTTGGATTCACTTAGAAAATCAACCAGAAGATAGTATTGCCAGACAATGTTTCACAATATCAAAAGAACTTGCCATCAAAAATCAGGTCTGTCTTGCGCAAAAAGTAAACAAGCTATGTGAAACGTACAATTTAAATACAGCAAATTTAACCAAAAATGACCCTTCTGCATTCCTTTCTCAAATACGTCCATCTTTAAGCAAGAAAATTTCCGAACATCAATTAAATTTGATTAAATGTAACAAAAAGCTTAAGTTTTACTCGCAATTCAGAACAGATTGCCACAAAGCTGATTTCTTGAAGACAATCAATAATCCCATCCATAAAAAGACCTTGAATAAATTCCGACTTGGAAATCACCAATTATTGATCGAGACTGGCAGACATACAATTCCTAAAACGCCAGAAAATCTCAGAATTTGTCCTTTCTGTCAATTAAATGAAGTTGAACATGAATTACACTTTATACTTTCTTGTCCACTTTACAATAATCTACGTTCCAAGTTTTTTGACGATATAAAGAAGAGTTATCCCAATTTTAATAACTTAGGTAATAATTCAAAAATCATATTTCTCTTTAATAATGTTGACCCTTTTATATGCCGACTTACGACCGCTTATGTTCATTTATGTATGGAATTAAGAAAATCTTTTGTAATTTGATGTAATACATACACACATTTATTTATTTCTCTTTTTATTTCTATTGTAATTTTATTAGGTAATACCATGTATTTATATGGGAATACTGAAATAAATTGTTGTTGTTGTTGTTGTTGTTGTTGTAGTGCAAATTAGGGCTATTGTTATTTAAACCGCACTGGGATTTCAAAATTTAAATAAGAAAGGAAAAACGAAATGAATTCTGGTAGTAGTAGTAGTCAAATGACGTCATCGTGCAAATGGCCTATTGAGTACTAATTTTCTGAACATGAGTGCGCGCGCGCCCGCGCGCGTGGGCATCCATGCGCCAAAAAGAAGTCACGTGGTCAAAACATGTGGCGGCCATGTTTGCTCGAGTGAGGCGAATTTTCCTGCAGGAAGCAGCTGCAAATCCTTTGCACATTCCTGCTTAATGGTTGATAACAAGAAATCCTTTTTACCTTTGTGACAAAGAGCCATCATAGTAACATAAGCAACGCAAATTTTGCAATCTTGAGCGTATAGGTTGATTTAAATTCTTTGCTTCATCAAACTGTCAAGAAGATGACATATAAACTTACAAGTTGTAAAGAAGTTTCAAGTTTTCAAACGTTCAGTAACGATTGGTTGTAAATAGAATAATGTTGGATGGCTAGAACGCAGCTTAGAGGTTGTATGCGGGAGAAATGGCCCATTTTTGGTTGCTCTTTCATGTTGGGTAAGTAAGCTTAAAAGTTAAGTACATTTGTATACAGTTACCGGTACATTACCTTTGGATAAGCTTATGATCTTTTCAAGCTTACTTGCTCATTGTAAAAGTGATAAGCAATAATTGGGCTTAACCCCAAAATACTTTTCAAATTATTGTGATCTTAGTGATCCAAAACAGCTCTCTCTCTCTCTCTCTCTCTCTCTCTCTCTCTCTCTCTCTCTCTCTCTCTCTCTCTCTCTCTCTCTCTCTCTCTCTCTCTCTCTCTCTCTCTCTCTCTCTCTCTCTCTCTCTCTCACTGTTGTTATAATACCCTGAAGGTGAAGGAATGCCTGCACCATTACAGTATATCAGTATATTGACTGCTGATCAGCAGTGTTTCTTTTTTATGATGTTGCTCATATTAAATGTTGATTATAATATAAGTCACAACTTCATCCTTTCAGCAACACTTTGTCCATGAAATATAAGTAAACCTATAGAAATGGCTGTCAATGTTTTGAAGATGAATGAGTGTATCCTTCTTGGGGATGGACCATTTTATTTTTAGGGGTGGGGGGTTGGGCATTTTGTTTTAGCAAGCATGAATTTTTTTTACCATCTTGAGGCTGTGCAAGAATTTTTTTTTGTGATTTTTCCATACTTTTCTATACTTTATCTGGGCGTGAATTTTTTTCTTGGTATTTGCCCCCCCCCCCCCCCCCCCCCCCTCCCTCAAAAATAAAATGGTCCATCCTTTATAGGGAAATATATGAAATAAAAAAGAGATGTGGGGCAATAAAATTATTATATCTTCAAGAAATAGTAAAAGTGAAACCTTTTAGGGCAATTTTAAGGTGTGCAGGCTTTTTTTAAGCCCAACGACTTCAGGCGACCTTAAGCGACAAAGGGCGACTTAAGGCGACTTAAGGCGACTTCAGGCGACTTTAGGCAACTTAAGGCGACTTTAGGCGACTTAAGGCGACTTAAGGTCCCAGAGTAGGCCTTAGAAATATTCATCGAGATGAAGAACCCTTGTCAGTGTTCACATTGACTCCACTTCGAATTTCACTCGGAAAATCCACTTACTACTAACAATAAAGTTGGGATTCGTCGTTCCCTACTGCAAGGCCGGAGTTACGAATGCCACGAGTTTAAGCTGTACATAGCTTCTTGTTTACTTTGTGTTTGACCCGAACTTTACAGTACAACATTCAGTTTACCTATAGTGAGTATACTACATAAAATACTAAATACTTTCACGGTTTTTTTAGTAATATTAAAATGACAGCCGTAAGCTTACATATCAGCTTAACTACAGCGATCCGATCAATACAACCGGTCCGAGCAAGATGCTTACGCTAAAAACGCCTAACTTAACTAACTACAATAGACTGCTAGCAGTCCCTCTCTGGATAGTCGAGCGGGCGAGCTAATTACGCGATCGGCGACCCCAGCGGAGAACGAAAGTAATGCGAACCGAGGGGGCTACTACAACTACTAATACAAGAATGATAAATTACGTGCCATCTGGTTCTGGGTGCCAGAAGCTTTCATCGCGCGCTCGCGTCTCTCATGTATTACTTGCCTTAATTGTCTAAGGTTTCCTACATGTATCTTATGCTAACATACCAACAACTTGATATCTACTTGTTCTTTGAGACCTTTAAGAAATTAAATGATTCTCCAACATTTTCTACATTGCTAAATAGTTTGACAAAGCCAACAAATGTAATTGTTCGTATCGCCATTCAATAACACAGAACCTGAAGTTCAAAACTCAAGCAACGGTTGTGTTATACGCTGCAGTCAATTATTTTCCAAACATCAATTCATCCATTCAAAACGTCCAGTCATCTCCCCCGAAGAACCTATGAAAAAAATCAAACCAATAAGGATCACAGAAGACTAACGTTCCCGTAATTGATCAGACTAAACAATAGCCCTTTCCGAGGGGCATGAACAGGGGTATGCAAATCAGCCAATGTGTTAGATTTTTTAAATAGCCGAATCCGTCGATCCGCAAAATGGTTCGCTAAAAATATTTGTAACGTTTTGAGATGCAATAAAATATGTGCCGACTTACGTTCTTGCGGTTCCTGAGTATGGAATGGTTCTTTTAGCAAAATACCTCCTCAGTTTTCTTCTACCTTGCAGCTGAATGTCGACGAAATCAGCACAGGGTGACCGCGCGTAATCTCGGTCATGACGAAAATATGAAACGAACAACATGTCTGAAGATGGTTAAGATCCGAGATCCGCACTTTTAAAGAAGCAAACACCCAAATCCAGGGCCCAAAAAATGGACAGAGCCGTAATCCGCTGCATTTTTAGAATCCACAAATCCGTTAGAATTTTTCTTCTGACTCCGAAATCCGGGGAATGTTATTGATTACTGAATCCGCCGATCCGTAGACCTATTCACCCCCTCCTTTTCGTTAATACAATGTACAACTAAAACAAACCAATACAGCCAAGTCCTGCTATCACGGACACCTTCGGGACCACGATCTGAGGGAGTCCTTAATAGCGAAAGTTATTTCAGTTAATCTTATTCATCTCCTGTCCATAATAACAGGATGTCCGCTACAGCGCGATGTCCGCAAAGCGAGAGTTGACTGAACAAACGTAGTGGAAAGGGCCACTTGTAAAGACGTGTTACGGCAGTCATTATAGAACACTCTATGCAGCATGTTCGAAAGAAATGACACATAAACAAAAAGGACATTGTTTGCGAAATGGGAATTTATATATCAAAGATTGATTGTTTTTTATTTAAGAAACCTAAAATTTAATTTGTTGGCATAAGTAAGTACAGAACTGGCATGCGTAGCAGGCGCTAGAGTGGGGAGTGAAGTAAAGATCTGGATGCGCGTGAAGCGTGTGGAAAGAGCGCAGAGCGCGAATTGAGCGCTCTCTGCACGTGCCTTCAACTCCCTCTTCTTGCGCCTGCCACGTAGCTGTGGTTTAAGAGACCAAACCACTCAGTTAAGCGCGTCTCTACTCAGTGACGGAAATCCTGATGCAACAGTCTTTGGTGTGTTAACAATTTAAAGAAAACGTTCTCTGGTTAAAAAGTTTAAACTTATGAGCTTTCGATTGCCAGTCTGCAATCTTTGTTACTTGGGGAAATGCTGGGATTATTTTCGTCAGTCCAAACCAGTCAAAATAATTTAGCTTCGACTATATTACAGAAAAGAGTTCCAGTCCCGGCAAAATTTTAAAACCAAGAAGATAAAAAAGTTATCAGAAACACAAAAATCGTGTTCCCGAAGCTGTCTGTTGTAACAGGAGTTAACTGTATACAGATCATTTGACTGTACACATACCATTTCACCATATGACTGTACACATACCATTTTACCATATGATTGTACATATACCATTTTACCATGACTGTACACATACCATTTTACCATATGACTGTACACATACCATTTTACCATATGACTGTACACATACCATTTTACCATATGACTGTACACATACCATTTTACCATATGACTGTACACATACCATTTCTCCATCCTGGCAAGTGCAAATGATGTTCACTTCACAAATTATCTGCTACCACAGGCAGCCCACATTCATTTAGCAAATCGTACAATTCGCCCACACTTATGGATCGCCGCTGAGAAATGAAAGCCAGTGCAATAGCAGATGGGTTCAGAGTTCGCTTGTCAAGGAAACGTATATGTTTTGGTGACAACCCCAGTTTCTCAGCTACCGCCTTCCACTCATCTCCACCTGCAAAACAAAGTGATACATTTATTTTGTTTTAATAATGTATTTACACATTTTGCCCTTCATTGCCAAGAATAATTAAAACTAGCAGTAATCGGAGATCATGGAGACGCGTTCGAAGAAACCTCCGGCGGAAATGAGCCCCTGAAAAAAATCAAAGGGCTCTTAAAGCCATCTCGTTAATGCGACAGAACGTAAGGTAATAAAAAAAGCAAGAAGAATTGGAAAAGTTGGGTGCCTTTGATAGGTAAATATAGTCAAGATGTGATAGGTAATATGTGTAAAGTTGCTAAATGGTCTATTGAAGTTGATGTTAATTTTTAGCGGGTAAAGTAGCAACACTTCTGAATGGACACGAATGGGTTTGACCTGTATGTCTTCGCGCGTGTTTTGTTTCTGACAGTTGCGTCATATATATAATATAACTTGTTTACGAATTATCTGTTTCGTTTTTATACGAGGTATAGCATACAGATGTAGTATACAATGGCTTTGTGGCTACATTGGGTGGGGTAAGACGAGGCGACTTGCTGCCTGTATTTATTCAGTATAGCAGAAGGACAAAATGCGAGTCGCACCAGTCAACTGGATATGGGTATTGGCAGGATAGAGAACATTGAGAAAAAGATTGAAAATACCTGTAGGTCTAATCATGGAGTTAGACATTGCAGTCATAGAGGACTTAAGGGCTCTTTTAGAAGCCACCAAATCAATAAAAGTCATGAGCAATGACTTGTATGGCATTACAATGGCAATTTTCTTATCAATCGAAATTTGGGAAAGATGAACGAAGGTTAAAAAAATTTACTATCTTTATTTATTGATATTTAAACAGAACTAAAACATATTGCAACGATTTTCATTTAGGATTAAAATTGATTTACTGGCAATGTTTTTAAACAGCCAATTCATATATGCATTGTATATGTGGATGTATGAGACAAAACAAGAACTTTGTGCATGTGAATAAGTTCACTAAAAAGAGGGTGGCGAAGGGTCTATGCATGACGCGTGATCAGGGAAAAAATCAGTGCGTGAAACTTGAAAGTTAGTAAAATGGAAACGTGATTCGTAAATTTAGTAACTAATATCCTTGTAAGGAACCAGACTAAGGAATTTAACGAATATGTGACGCGTGAAATTCATAAAAAAAGTGCGTGAAACGGGATCGTGACCCCCCTCCCATTGTAATCTCTAAAAAGAGGAATGTTTTCTCTAAAGACTTCATTATATTTTTAAGGTAGACTGTTGTAAAAAAGGCAAATGAAAATCTTTTACTTGTCGCTTTTTCCGTTGACTCAACAAATGTGTACCTTCAGGCAGAATGGTGTCTCTTGTAGGAATAGAGCTGGTGATTAGGTTTCGTTTCCTTTTATAGCCAATCGAAATGCGAAGCTGTTTTCAAAACATCTCGGCTCAAAGAGGCCTTCCAAGAGGTAAAAGCGACAAGCGACATGGCCCCGAAAACTGCCGACACGAGACGTTCCACTGACGTTCTGAACAGAACAGCGACAAGCGACTCGATTCCGCTTCAAAGATACGACTAATTACGACGGCGACACAAAAAAAACTCTGAAAATAGACAGCAACTTCAGAAAGTTGTGCAATTTACCAATAAAAGTTAAACATTATTGACCATATCGTCCATATCAACACAGGACGGTCTGTTTTAATGATCTATTTCTTATTGAAACTTCTACCAACCTCGTTCCCAAGGCCCATCTCTTCCTAGCCTGCGGACAGGCTTCCAGTAAAATAGCGCCGGAAAATAGCGCCCCTCCGAACCAGGAGCCTGTTCGCAGGCTATTCTCTTCCTCTCTGCAGTTAGAGTAGACCCTAGACTCCTGGTATACATACTCGGTGACCTTTGATTTTTGCACTCATTTATTTCAAAGTCATTCTTTGTGTTCTGAATTCTGGTGATCTGTACAGCTCCGCAAATGATCCCGGACCGCAAATGATCCCCAAATTGGACCGCAAATGATCCCGGACCGCAAATGATCCCCATAGAGGACCGCAAATGATCCCGCTCATAAATAATAATGTAATGGTGTGGATTTTTTTTTTACTAGAGCTGTGCATATACATCTAGTTTATGCCTAAGCCTGGATTTAATAAATAGAGGAATGGTGTGGATAATGGAATGAAGTTGATAGGGGAATGACGTGGTAGTTGAGCTTTTGTCACAAGTATTTCTAAAGCCATATTTTGACCTCACAAATCAGGGTTTACATTTTTTTATCTAGGCTAAAGAATTTCGTTACGACACTATTGGATTCACTCTCAATCAACAAAAACGTAATTCGTTTTATTTGAAATCATAAAATTGTGAGCAGATTCTATTGATGCCCACGCAACATACGTCGCATATCCTTACTTATAACTGGACATTAATTTAGTCAAACCATACATTTGGTATTTCAAAGGAAAAAACATTACCAGGAACATAACACAATGTTACAGGCTAATTAGTTTTCTTCCAGGTCTGCTCGTCCCCTTTATGTTCACCTACTAGGCTCAAAAAAAGTTCATGCATTAAGCAAACATCACAAAAAAAAAACCAGTCATTGGAATAGACCTGCAATGCTCCACCACTGTCAAAGACGCCTTGGGTGTAACATTGAAACATTTTTCCACAGTTACTGGACAAATCTCCTCCGTATAAACTTTTCCCTCGCCGTACTTGTTTTTTAACTGTTCGGTCGCACACTGGAACGTCGCGGACTCTTAGAAGCGGAAAGGTCTATTGGTTCCAGACTGTGATGATGTAGCTCAGCTTCATGGCTAAGTAACGCCATACCTCCGTTGCTTTTATCGTTGTCGTCATCTTCATACCCAGCTGAATGAATGACTTTTAATCCTGCCTCTCCTAAACTTGAGACTATCGCCAACGGGATATTTAACATGTTGATCAGTCCCAACAATGCAATCCAGTCCCCCACTATCCATCCTTTGCCATTCTTCGTAGATAGGTCTTCCATGCGCCATGATTGACAAAATCTCTGAAATGAGCTCCGTCTGGTGTGGTTGGGTTTAGTCTGAGTCTGAGATAATTAACCAGGCTAGAGCGTAATTCTGAGACGCTCTGGGATACCATCCCCAGGCAAATTATTTGGTCATTCATCGCATGGAATAAACAATTGCCATCTTTTGGCGTTGGAGGGCTGGTGATAAGTAAGTCCCGCGTTACTGACCTATTTATAACAGACACTGAGCTCTTTAACTTTTTAGACGACCTAACGCGTGTTTTGTTAATTCATATTCTTAGATTAAATAGTTACTCTTTTTAAAAATATGTATAAGTCTGTATACATATGATATTATAATTTTTATTTTTTTTTAATTTTAAGATGCATTTCCAATGTCGCGTAATTTTTACGAGCGTAAATAAAAATAAGAGATGATGTATGAACAACGTTACTCGCGTAAACTTTTGCACAAGCTGTTCATACATCATTTCTTATTATATTTACGCACGTAAAAAATACGCGACAGTAGAAATCCAGGCTTAGGCATAAACTAGATGTATATGCACAGCTCTAGTAAAAAAATACACACCATTTCATTATTATTTATGAGCGGGATCATTTGCGGTCCTCTATGGGGATCATTTGCGGTCCGGGATCATTTGCGGTCCAATTTGGGGATCATTTGCGGTCCGGGATCATTTGCGGTCCAATTTGGGGATCATTTGCGGTCCGGGATCATTTGCGGTGCCGGGATCAATTGCAGAGTTGTACAGATCTCTGGTGATCTTATATCGTCAAATAACAGTCAATAAGTAACTCTTCCCGCATGGTAAAACACAAGGAGGAAAACAGGAAACGAAAAAAGTAAAAAAAAAAGCAGAAGTCGACACAAATCACACAAGAAATGGGTTAGTTTCTAGAGAAACTGTGGTGCTGCGTCGGTGGGGGTGAAGCACAAGAATTTGGTTTTATCGACTGAGTCGATAAGGTAAATTAGCCACCGTAAAAAGATTCGAGAAAGCTGACGTTTCGAGCGCTGGCCCTTCGTCGGAGCGAATCATAAGACTCAAAAGCCTCGGAAGGATGTAAAAGGTAAGTGAATTCTTTTTATGGTATTTTATGACTTTTTGGGAAGGAATATGATGAAGGTAACCTTGAAGATTTATACATCAGTGGTCGTTGGCCACCCATGATTGTAAGTTCAGAAAATTACTCTGAAATCACATGCACGAAAATACAGTTGAACTCCTGACATCTCGCACTCTCATTAGACTCGTATAGTATATGACATAAAAGAAAATCGAAGGTCACCGAAAGGAAATGGATTTGAGTTCGAGATTACGGGGAGTTTGAGAGGTTCAACTAGTCTCAACTATGAAAGTCATGAAACTGTAGGTGCAAATTGCGGATCATCGCCATACAGAATTATAATTCTCTGAGGACTGTCAGAAATGTCAAGCAGAACCGGTTCAAAAACAAGCTAGGATCATCCTATCTTAATCTTTGATGTGTGCCACAACGCATCGGAAAACTGTTTACGTTTATCCGCGTTTGTAGATCTTTACATATAAGACATAAACATCTTAGAATTTTACGGAGATTTTGAAGAAGAAAAGAACTGATTACTGATCATGACCTATGACACCTATGGTGATTCTAAAATGTTGCGTGCTACATGTCTGTCATTGATCGGTCAGAGTCCATTCACGTATAATCGTTTATCATATAGCGCATTGTTCATTGCTATTTTGAGACTTAAATTCAGTCAGGAAGTCAGGACAAAAAGTGCATATCCTTAGAATTCCTCTATTCCTCAAAGAAAGAATTGAGCAAATATTTATTTTTCCAACTTTAATTTCATTTTTAAGATTCGCTCTCTCCCGTTCTTTCTAATCTTCCGGAAACCGGACATTCCACAATGATAAAAAGGAAACTTTATCACGAAAGCTGTCAAAGCCAGATAAACACTGAAAAGCAATTTTCACTACGTTTTACTTCAACTGAGTCTCAAGCTGTCGCAGTGCTATATTTTTCTGACTTTTCTGTCTTTTCTTGCGATCTTCACCGGAAATGTTTCTGTCTTTCCTGCACGCCACAACCGTGGATCCGGAAAAAAAGTGAAAAAACGTTTATCAAATGGTTTTTACTTGAGTAGTATTGGCACTCAAATAATAGGGCCATTTATACGACAGAAAATAAGACGCGTCTTATCTAAGACGCGACTTAAATAAGACGCGAACCGATCGTATAAACAGTACAAAATAAGCATTCGTGTCTTATTTTAGACGCGACTTATTTTTTAAGTTCTTATTTTGTCCGCGTCTTAAATAAGACGTGAACTTCCTCGTATAAATGCTTTCGTGTCCTAAATAAGACGTGAACAACAAGTGCGCCGTATCAAAATAAGACGCGAACCATTTATACGTGATCTTCGCGTCTTATGTTGGACGCAAACGTATAAATGGTACACTTCGCATCTTATTTAAGTCGCGTCTTAGATAAGATGCGTCTTATTTTCTCCCGTATAAATAGCCCTAATATCTTCTCAGTTAAGTCCGTAATAATGCCAATGTATGTCTTGAATCGAAACGCTGAAATCGCTTATAAAATGGTTGTTAAAATGCTTGCTTTGTCATTCAATTCAGAACAACAAACTTTTACTTGTACACGAATAGAACTGTAGAAAGAATTGCAGCAAACAATAACTTCTACATTTGCACAATTAGTTTGTTCAGCAAAATCACGAGATCCCTTGCATACTATTGCATAATCAAAGCGCAATTTTTATCACCGTCAATACATTCCACCATGTACCTAAATCTAATAATGGCAATGATTTCGTTCGCGTGATCGGTAGTTCATCAAATGATAACATACTATGAGAACTCAAAGCCATTCATTTCATAAATTGAAGTTAGTAATTATTGTTTTTGCTCCCTTGCCATTTAACTTCCTCAGAACGTCTCCATTCATTTTAAAAATACACCGTGAAATTTTCAGTCAAACTGCGTTTCCCAAGAACATTTGACCTTTTTTACCCTTCTAAATGAGCACTAATGGCTTTACGACATATGATTGACAAGAAAAACACAAATTTCTTGAACCTTAGAAGATCAATGCCGTCTCGGACACATCCACGTAAAAACAAATTTGAAAGATTGATATGTAACGCTATATATCAAAACTTAAAAAAAAATTATGACATGCCAATTCCTTAGGGAAATTAACATAGGTCCGGGAGTACTCCCCAAAAATTTTAGTGGCGGTGTATGCGATAAAATCCTAACCACTTCTTGATATTTTCTTCGTATTGGCACTCAAATAATATCTTCTCAATTAAGTCCGTAATAATAAGTTCCAATGTCTGTCTTGAATTGAAACGCTCAGATCGCTTATAAAATGGTTGTTAAAATGCTTGCTTTGTCAACAACAAAATTTTACTTGTATACGAATAGAACTGTAGAGAGAATTGCAGCAAACAAGAAATAGTTTGACGAAGTCTGCAAAATCACGAGGTCCCTTGCATACTATTGCATAATCAAAGCGCAATTTTTATCACCGTCAATGCATTCTACCATGTACCTAAATCTATTAATGGCAATGATTTGAAATTTGAAAGATTATTGATACCGTAGGTAACGTGAGATATCGAAACTAAATAAGAACTGTAATACCTTTGCAGTGACGTAGCGTGAGATAATTATGACAAGTTCATGACATCCCAATACCCTAGGGAAATTAACAATAGGTCCGGGGGTGCTCCTCAAAAAACGCAAAGTTCATGCTATTTTGCTCTGCCATATCGCTCATATTAAAACACAAACTTTTCTGTCCCATTTAACTTTCTTAAAACGTCTCCATTCGTAAAAATACACCGTGAAATTCTCAAACTGCGTTTCCCAAGAACTGATAGGTAACGTGAGATATCGAAACTTAAAGAAGGACTTAATACCTTTGCGGTAACGTAATGTGAGATATGACAAGTTCATGACAAGTTCTGACATCCCAATACCCTTGGGAAATTAACAATAGGTCCGGGGGTGCTCCCCAAAAATTTTAGTGGCAGTATGTGACGCCCTTCTTGAAATCCTAACCGGTTTAACCAACCATATCCTCAATGTCCTAATATAGCTTCTATAAAGAAGGGACAAGAAACCCCCCCGGACAAAAGTCCACAAAATTTTGTTAACAACTTTTGCCCCTTTTTCGTACTCGACTCCGAAATCTCGCTTAATGCGCATGCGCATTAACGAGATAACAATAGGGGCGGCCATTTGGAAGACCGTCTACCAAAAAATCTCAAATTTTACTGCATGTAAACCACAGGACAACCAACAAACATTCGAGAAATGAATGTGTCATCATTAAAAATATAGTAAACAATCGTTTTAATTTTTTGCATGTAAGATCAACATTCAATAATAGCAGTACAGTTTCATGCAAATAACATTTATTATTGTGAAAAGTTAGCCTAACTTTTTTCAAGTTGCATTTCATTCAGATCCAGTCCCTCTCTGACTAGAGACACGGGTTCGAACCCCGTTGAAGACCTGAATTTTTTTCAGGCTTCTTTTCGCAATTGCTAAAATTGCGTTCACAACTGCGAGGATCATTCTACATTTGATTTCATTTCCGCAGTTCATATATGATTTATTTCATATATATCATTTCACACTCACTCCTTTCACGGGAACATATGAACCTACAATTGACCTGCTCCCAACGTCAGTGGCTTCATAGCTCAGTTGGTAGAGCATCGCACCGGTATCGCGAGGTCACGGGTTCGAACCCCGTTGAAGACCTGAATTTTTTTCAGGTTTCTTTTCGCAATTGCTAAAATTGCGTTCACAACTGCGAGGATCATTCTTCATTTGAGTCTTTATACACTAGGGTGGTAATTTATCACAAAACTCGACCTTTATTTTTTTTAGTTTCTGAAGGTTTTTTTTGTTGTTTTGTTTTTAAATGTCACCACCTCCCCGTGACACTTCCCCTACACGGACTAAAGAAATATGATACAAATAAATAAAGTAGTAACATCTTTTCTAAATCAAGTGCAACACTTACCGCTCAAGTCAAATGTAAGTTCCCTCATCTGGCCAACTGGGATATTCTGGATATCAAGTTGTTCGGGCAAAAGTGGGCCTGGAAAAAAATTGGTGTGGTCAGACAAGGGCAACAAGAAGGGGTATACATCATGCAGAGAGGGGGGGAATCAGGACGGTCTGAGATCGCATCAGTGTCACAGGACTAATACACGAAATTAGCTTGAAATAATTAATATTTAGTAGTGAAGTAGAAAATGACATTTCTTTGATTATTAAGTGCAAAACCCCCTTTTCCTTGAATAAATAAGACTAAAAAGCATTTAACCCAAAATGATTTAAAATAAGATAATTGCAGAAAAACATATAAACATGCATGCAATGTCCAAAGAAAAACAATGTGATTTTTATGATTTATGCGAGTTCAGAGTTGTACCTTTTTAGCGAGTTAAAACTATAAAACATAAGATATATTCGCAAGTAAGAATATTTCAATATTCTAGTTGCAATTTTACCGAATTTCTGACAGTTGAAAACCGATGAACTGAGAATTCTCTCTTTTACGTGACCTTAAAAATAGAACCCTTATAATTAATAGTCAGAGGTCGGGACAGCTCGTCTCCAAAATCGACACTAGTTTTCCTTTTCTTAATTCATTAATTTTTAAAAAGTTCTTCGGTTTTTTAGTAGCACTTGAACATGCCTGGCTAGCTATCTTAATCTCTTGCCCACTTTCCGAAATTGAGTAAATACAGAATAAAGGGTGTTGTCTTTTGCTTACTACAAACCAATTTTTTTTTTTACCAACTGTGATTTTGGTTGTTAAAACGTATGAAAAAATTTAATATAACTTCACCAAAATGTAACTTGGCGTTTTAACTTTAGTTTGATTATATTCATTTATTATTTAGCAACTCTTTTCATATAAGAAAAGTTTTGCAATGAACATTTTACTCTCACTATAATCATATGTTAATCAAGCGAACCATATCTTGCAATCAATCAATTCAAGTAGTCTTAAATATATTTATACTCAATTAACGATGTAAAACATATAAAAGAGCATTGTGAACTAGAAGTAAGTAAGAAGAAAGCTAAAGAAGAGTAACTGAAGAGAAGAAAGCTAAGAAGAGAAACGTAAGTCAATAAACTTATAGCTGAGAATATTGTTGTTCGGTGATTCAGGTCCTCTGCTCGAGCGGTCCTCCCAGGAGCGGCGTAAGACTTCGCTCTCCCACATCAGCAACAAATCCAGAGCGTATGTAATGGACTTCACTTGCTTCGCTCCCTCGAACAAGCACCCAGGAGTCTTTTTTTTTTGTATTTGACTTTTTCAAACTCAAGAAATCAAAATCAATTTGGATAATTTTTGGTACTTTGCGGCTAACCTGGAGTAAATTTCACCTTGTCATTTTAATGTCTCCTTAAAGTGCATATGAACCGAAATTTTTTTTTACGCATTTATAAAATTCACGCTTTGAAACACACGATCCGAAGTTTGAGACGTTTAGGGTAAAAATTGTCGAAGTTACTTGCGTTCAAAGTTACCCTATTTTGGCCTAATAATGGTCTTCAAATTGCGAGGCCAAAATGTCACGTGATGTGACGTAATGTTGGTTACAAGATCAGATCAATCTGGTACAGCTAGTATGGCGGAGAGTAAGAAAACTAAGCGAGTTCGTCCTGATACAGTGTAACTTGGCTGTAGACCTCCACATCGTCATCTTCGTCACTTTCTTTCAACTTCCTCATGGTTGCTTGAAACTTTAGTCAAGCTATCCATTTCTGAATTCTTCCCCTCTTAAATCCTCCGTAGCGGCAAGAACTCACTGAGAGTCACTGAGCGTAACCAAACTTTTGCAACCAACATTACGTCACAACTCGACCCCAGTCACTTGAATTTTGTGACCATTTTTTAGGGTAAAATCGCACAACTTTGAGCGCTTGTAACTTCAACAATTTTTAACTTAAACGTATCAAACTTTGGAATCGTGTGTTTCAACGGGTAAATTTTATAACTATGCAAAAATAATTTTCGGTTCATATGCACTTTAAAGAAGCCAGTTTTATACCCGGTGAACAGGTTCCTTGGTGGAAGCAAAGGGTGAAAAGGAGCTGGTACACAGGCTACCAGGCTACACAGGCTACCAGTTTATCACTTTGTAAACCTTATAGTACTATATTATTTCTGCCGCCATTGTTGTTGGATTAAGATATGGGGAGTGACACTCCGGCGTAGTCAGGAAACGACACGGAGTGTCGCTGGTGGAGTGCAGTTTTTTGCCCCGGCCGCGAGAAGGACACGCGGCCGTATTGCAGCTAAAGACATTTTGTTTGACGACACGCCAAACGCACAAGGGGAAAAAACTGCGCTCCATTGTATGGAAGCTCCGAACACAGATCACTCGGGAAGGGAGGGTGGGTCGCGAGCTTTCCACTGCGTGGTTTTCCGCCAAAAGATGCCAAATTAAGCAGGGAGCGGTTAATATATACCCGTTACACCAACGAGAACGCCCCGAGGGGATTCCATATCCATTTGCACGAGACTACTGGCTTGCATGCATAATAAAGTATATTCAAATGACTTTGAATAGTTCGAGGATGATCGTAAAAAATCTTCGGCCTAACAACCCGAGTGCGTGCATCTTTGTGTTCACAAAGAACTCTTTCTGAAATAGACTAATAAAACTAATTCGGTCTTGGATTTACATTTCCAGTTTAGTAGAATGTGCGTTCATACAAGCGCACTTTAGTGCAAAGGTGTGCCTTTTTGGGAGGTGCGATCTTTTGCTTTAAAACGCCAAGTGCATTTATGAATAAAGATAAAAACGCATATTTACATAAACAATTATTTTCCGCGACGTGAGATTTATACGCTTTCACCCCGGCACTAAAGATCGTAGTAAACCAAGAATTCAGACATAAAACGAGTTAACTACTTTGCTTGCTTGTTATCCGGGGAACTTAGCTGCCGGCAGCCTCCCAAAATTGACTTCCAGGCAAGATGCCAATGAATAAAGCAACACGTTTACGTAACAATTATTTATGCGGCTACAAGATTTGAAAGGTTTGTAACTCGAACGAAGTGCGTTTGAAACCTTAAGAAACGCAACCAATGTGTTGTTGTTTGAGGAAGTCTCATGCCTCGCTGTTGTTAGCTCTGTCGTGTCAGTTATAGTCCTATACCACCCTCATGGGGGGGCTTGTCACTTCGCCCGGCGCCGGCGGCGCGGCGGGAAAACACACCAAGGAGAATAACGAGTCTGTTTATTTTTTTAAAAACTTTCTTTGATTTTGACAATCCCACATTTACAAAGGCGATCTTAAAGTATATAGATTACATTAAAAAATCGTATGACCATCGGCTTACAAAGACACGATATTTGATTATAGAAAAGGAACGTAACATAAATTATTATTCGACATAGCATTCTGGAGTGCAAATACACATCAAAACGAGTGCAAATATGACACGTTATTACACTCTTCTGACCTCGCGCTAGTAAAAAGAGCTTCGAAAACTTAGTTTTAGGGGAAGAATTACTGCCGTATAATAAACAACTTATTCGGCGAACAACCGCGCGGCACGGCAGGGCATTCCCATCGCTAGCAATTATTTCCTCTCGCTAGCTAAAGGCTCGAAGAAACAAAAATCCACTCGCACAAATACGCAACTTCACGCTGAATAACCTCTATTTATGACGCCTAATTAATAAAAATAGACGTATTAGATGTCAATCTGCTTTGATGATTAAAATCGTTTCCTAAAACGTTTTCCATTATTCCTTTAACAAATAAATCTTATCCGATTGAAACACGAAGTTCCGGTATAAAAGGCTTAGCTCCTCCCCAATTTCACACCTTTTGGGTATGAAAAGCAAATTAAGGCGTCTATCAGTCACAAAACGTGGTTAACTTGCACGTCCTTTGAATATAATTCGCTTCAAAAATCTAATTAAACCAAGATTTTACCTAAGCAAAAAAAATGGGACAGAAGATCATAAAGACTTTTGATATAACCTTCATAAAGTCTTTCCAAATCGTGTAAGCAATGGTCTTAGCAACGACGAATGCTATTTGTCGGTTGTGTATGCTTCCGTGGTTGATCGACGACTGGAGGTGAGAATGGCCAGGCCAAGCTCCTTTTATACCGGAACCTCTCGTTTAAAGTACATACACTTTGCAGTTTCACATCTATTAGCAAAATTCCTTTAAAATGACTCAATGAAGGTTTAATGTCTCTGCATCGTTCGACAAGTCCACATATACGATTGGCCTTTAACTGCCATAAAATTAAATAGATCGATTTCCTTCTTTAAACCCCTATATGACAAAGCAATGTATTACAATGGGCGAGAGAGAGGCTCCTATAGTGAACGCACCAGTAGAAATCTCAACGGTATCGTATATTTCACAAAATCACCCCAACTTAACCATTAGTCAAATAACGTCCATATTTCAACATGCTAGTGGTTTCCAGAACATAAAGCAGGAGTTTGCTGTTCCAATATGCAAGAAAAGAAAAGGAAAGAAACGCGATATTGTGTACCTGACATTGAAGACTCTGGCTTACAACATGCAATGGGCGAATGACAAAGAAATGTGCGAACTGAACGATTTACGTGTGCCGCGCGTGTGATAATTTTGAATGCCATGCGCAGGATCGCGCGGGGCCAAGTCCTAACAACGACCGCAGGTACATTCGAAATGTAACTGCTGCCTCACTTACTGTGAAGTTTACCTCATTCCAACAGGAGTTTGAAAAGGAGCAACAAACCAAATATGGTTATCCCATTTTGTTAAAATTTTAAATCAGTGACTGAAAAAGCGGCAACTGTGGAATAGATTGCCTTAGACTTATCCATGCTACTGGAAAGTTTGACCTTGTTAGTCTCGCATCTCTGACTGCATCACTGTTTGACATGTGATAAACCAGGTCACTTGCGTAGTTAAAGTCCTTATCCAAGAAATGTCTACAAAAGGCACTTTTGCTGTCGATCCTGTTTTCCTTCGTTGTACCGAAGAATATATTCGTATAGATTGTCGGAATTCTCAATTTCTCTGAAGTTTGGCCACTATACTACTAGTTGGTTATGCGCTTTAACCTGCTTAGCGTCCTTAGCGTTAGAGCTTTATCGTGGTTTCGCAATCTATCACTAAAGACCACCATCGTCCCATGAATGCCCTTGTCTGGTTCCACAAAAATCGCATTAAGTACCAAGGTAATGAATTCTTCCAAAACTTTGGGTGGGGTACTTAACACCAAGCTAGGATATATCATTTCCGCAAGCAAAAAATTTCTTTTATAATGTTTATTGTCCCATGAATGAACAATCTTCTTGCATTCTTGTTTTTTTCCAATCCCTGCTTGATGTTTTCACTAAACTAATGGCTGTACGTGATGTGTAACAAAGATTTCTAAAACATTTAACACATTTTGCTGCTTTAAACTCCGAGTGGTTCGCATCACAGTTCTAAAGGGGCCCGATCCACCCAACTTCCCGTTTCATAGCATTGATGTTTTAGATCAGAGGCAATTTAAAACGTTTAAGTTGTAGAAATGAAACTCTTGCGGAATCCAAAACCGATAAAACCGCTGTAGGGTCGCCAGCAAACTGGAGCAGTTTAATTTCCAGACCGTTCATTTTATTCCTTTGACATTGTCTTGCATCCTAATGGCAATGGACAGTATTTTAACTAAAACTACAAAAATAATAGAGGGGAAGGGGGACCTCCCGTATAACTCCACACATGTTAAAGGAGAGAGAGCATAGTCCGTTGTAAAAAAAAAAAAAACGGTTTTTCCTATCGTCCCTTTTGCAAATGACTTATTAAAAATAACGTCGTTTGTCAGGCTCTGTAGGTAAACCATCATGTCCAGGAACCTTATCCGATGGAAAGGAGTTAAGACCTTGGTACATTCATCAAGGGTTATTAAACTTACGGGCTGCTCCAGAAACGAGATGAACATCAGGAGACTGGAGGGCAAAACACTAACGCCCACTGAGCCAGATGACAAAAAAGAGGCGAAATGAGTCAGGGAGAGAGGGACACGGTTCTCCACTGGACTTCATGCAAATGCCTCAATGGAAAAAACTGTTTCCTGGCCGGGACTCCCTCCGAACTTAACCCGTCGGAGCTGTCGCTCTCTTGCTCTCGCTGAGCATCTAGAGGGCAAAACTGAGCAATCATTTCCATACTGGAACGCTGAAAGCGTTGGAGTGTTTGAAACGCTTTCGAGGAATAAAATAGCAAATAAACCAACGGGATTGACAAAGGATAAAGATTAGAACAAAACGAGTAACCGACAACCCAAGGTTAAGGAGGGAGTCCCAGCCAGGAAACAGCGCTCCAACACGCCCGCGAACGGACAATACACGTGACACCCGATGAAACGGAATGTCCGTGCGGATTGCTGTTCCCAGCCGAGAATGATTGTGATCGAAAAAAGAATAACAGGGAAAAACAAAAAACTTCAAAAAGGACTACAGTTAATCATCGCTAACGCCCTTGCGAACGAAAACACTTTATTGGGCTTTGGGCTGAAATAACCCGCTAAGCCAAAAACAAGGCAGCCTATCAGACCAAGACAAAAATTAAACCGACCCGCCCTGTTTAAGGGCGCCGTTCATCCCATGGAGGACGCTTCACAGCAGGTGGGTTCTCCAGGTCTCTCTGCATCCTGAAACACCAATTCTGCGTGTGCACTAGGCCGTTGCAATAGAAGCAAACGCCTCTGTTTTATAGGGTGCTGCCTTGAAGTTTTGCGCAGTTTTGACATCTCCAAGAGTCTTTCTGGTGTTTGGGGCCGTACACTTGACCGTTTAGATCTATCTAAATGAGATCGATCTTAGATAGATCCGAGACCACCTCCCGAGGCGGTCGGAGAGCGAGCCCCCGGACAAGCAGCACGGGTAACAACCAAAGACGGACTCAAGGAGCACATAATCCTTCAAAATCAAAGACGGAAGCCGCCCAAACAACAAAAATTATTATCCGTAATTATCCGTTGGAAAAACTCCTCCGCTTCCTCAAAAGAGTGGGGCCCGCAGCCGTTCAGAGACTCGAGAAGCTTTCTATAAGCGGTCCTAAAGCCCACACAAAGCACAAACCTTCTTTGAGAAAAGGGCCTGAGGGCAATCAGAGATTCGAAACAAGCTCTCTATAAACGTACCTAAAGTCCACAGAGCTACACAAAACCTCTCTGACAAGGGTCCGAAGACAATCATAGACTGGAAACAAGCTCTTTATAAACGGGCCTAAAGTCCACAGAGCTACACAAAAACTACTCTGACAAGGGCCCGAGGCCAATCAGAGACTTGAAACAAGCTCTCCATAAACGGACCTAAAGTCCACCGAGCTACACAAAAACTTCTCTGACAAAGGCCCAAAGCCAATCAGAGACTCGAAACAAGCTCTCTATAAACGGACCTAAAGTCCACAGAGCTACACAAAAACTACTCTGACAAGGGTCCGAAGCCAATCAGAGACTCGAAACAAGCTCTCTATAAACGGACCTAAAGTCCACAGAGCTGCACGAAACCTCTCTGAAAAGGGCCCGAGGCCAATCATCAGAGACTCAAGCTCTCTATAAACGGACCTAAAGTCCACAGAGCTACACAAAAACTACTTTGACAAGGGCCCGAAGCCAATCAGAGACTCGAAACAAGCTCCCTATTAACGGACCTAAAGTCCACAGAGCTACACGAAACCTCTCTGAAAAGGGCCCGAAGCCAATCAGAGACTCGAAACAAGCTCTCTATAAACGGACCTAAAGTCCAAAGAGCTGCACAAAAACTACTCTGACAAGGGCCCGAAGCCAATCAGAGACTTGAAACAAACTCTCCATAAACGGACCTAAAGTCCACAGAGCTACACAAAAACTTCTCTGACAAAGGCCCGAAGCCAGTCAGAGACTCGAAACAAGCTCTCTATAAACGGACCTAAAGTCCACAGAGCTGCACGAAACCTCTCTGAAAAGGGCCCGAAGCCAATTATCAGAGACTCAAGCTCTCTATAAACGGACCTAAAGTCCACAGAGCTACACAAAAACTACTCTGACAAGGGCCCGAAGCCAATCAGAGACTGGAAACAAGCTCTCTATTAACGGACCTAAAGTCCACAGAGCTACACAAAACCTCTCTGAAAAGGGCCCGAAGCCAATCAGAGACTCGAAACAAGCTCTCTATAAACGGACCTAAAGTCCACAGAGCTACACAAAAAGTTCTCTGACAAGGACCCGAAGGCAATCAGAGACTCGAAACAAGCTCTCTATTAACGGACCTAAAGTCCACAGAGCTACACGCAAACCTCTCTGAAAAGGGCCCGAAGCCAATCAGAGACTCGAACATGCTCTTTATAAACGGACCTAAAGTCCACGGAGCCACATTTCCAAACCTAAATAAACGCCCGAAAGTCGCTAGGAGACTTGACGGAAAAAACTCTGTATACATGTGTCAAAAAATCCCACAGAATGAAAAAACCAACCACCAAAACGGGACACCGTGAAGTGAAACAGAAACATGAACACGGTTATTCTGAATTCCTTTGACGATCTAAACACACGTGCGCGAGACAAAGACGGCAAAGCATGTAAAACTAATAAAATATTTGGGAACCGCGTGCTAGACTGAACCTAAACCGAAGACAAACCACGAGCCGACCAATAGAAAACTAAAATAGCAACACAAGCAAAAGCTTTGAGGAGAAAACTTGCTTCAAGACGCGAAGGGCGACGGAAGTAAAATCATTGCAGCAAATAATTACCATATATTGGACTATGATAGTGATACAGTTCTAAAAGTAGCAAGCTTGGGATAGGGTCGGGATTTTTGGTGTCTAGTCTGGTATAGGGTTATAAAATCAGATGAACATAGTCTGGTAAAGGGTAAGGGTTTCAGAGTCCTAGGGGCACACCCCCACCCAAAAATATACAGAGTACCCCCCTCCCCCAGTTTCCAAACAAAGTCAAGTCACTAATAATTCTGTAGACTACAATGTCATTTAACATTGTTTTGTTTAACTAGTGATCGGTGTGTCGTTTTCTGCAGGGGAGGGCCGGTGTAATAAGGTATTTTGTTGTATGTAATGTGAATGGCACTTCTAAATAATGAGAAAATAATGATTTGAATACACAAAAAAGCAAACAAAAGTCATACATATAAAGGACGCTACCGAAACATTTTTTCCACAAATCCTTCCAATTTGGACTTCTTTTTGCTCTGTTTTGTTTCCACAGTAACTAAATCTAAAAGCTCTGAAAATGAAAATCCATAATAAAAAGTTGTGACGAGTACAACATAAAACCTTACCTGTAAGCATTAAAAGGCTTGGACTTTTGCTCTGCAGTCAACCCCCATCTTGCGGACACACCTTGCTACAACAGGAGTTCCAGTCCCACCAAATCAGATTCACTGAAAGCAACTTCCACTATTACAAACTCTTACTGTTACCGACACCAAATCATGGTCCAGAGGGCATCTGCTTTAACAAGAATTGACTGTATTTTGTTTGTTTTCACACAGTCGTGAAACAGGCTAAAAGCAACTCACCCTGAGCCCTGAGATATCAAAATCCAAAAAGACAATGAAGAGTACAACCTGAACAACAAAAATAGTACAAAATGTATACATGTATATTACTTTATTTATTCGTTTTTGTAATATTTATTTTTAATTCATTTATTTATCCATCAAAAGACACTGTGACTTATGTTTATTCCAAACAGCAGTTTTTTGTAACAAACTTATTTATTCTTTTTTCGATTTGTATATATTTATTATTTTTGTCATATCTTTTTGTTTTTATATTAACCATGTTAACATGACCATGGCCTTTAATTTATTATATTTAACTTGGCTATTACATTTGTATATAAAATACGCTTACAGCAGTTTAGGCATGCCATTATGAATAAGCATTACCTTTCTTTATAATAATAAATTATTTCCCACTCTTGGTTAATTTTAGTTGTAATTACAATGATGATAGAGTTGTTGTTGTTGTTGTTGTTAATTGTTGCTTTATGCTTAAATTAGAGAAATTAAAAGTTCATCTGAGTTACTCTAGTAATGTTTCAAAAGACACTTGGAGTACAACATAAACAACAATAAAAATAGTGTACATTACTTTATTTATTCTTGACTAGTAATGTTTCAAAAGACACTGTGACTTAAGTTTATTCCAAACAGCAGTTATTTTTGTAAATAAATTATTTAACATTTATTCTTATATTTTGATTTATATATATCGATGCTTTTTCCTTTATATTATACTATTCAGTTTTTTAATTAGCTTAAGCAATACTCTGTTGTGATCTTATTAGCTAATTTTCATAGTTAATTTTTGTAAGTTTTTGGTTACAGCAGCTTGTCTAGTTTAGCATTTTAGCCCGGGGGGGAGGGGGGGGTACTTGGGTCAACTTTTGCTGGGTATGTGCCGCTGGCCTCTCAGAGCCCCTACCCCATTATAGTCTATTTTGTGGCCAATTATAGACCCCATCTTAGTCACTTTTGAGTAAATGTAAATTTCGCAATCCCAACTTAGTCACTTTCTGTTTAGCCATCTACCTTGAGTTCGGAACACTTTTATCAAGGTCATCTTCAAATGAGTTGACACATTTATTAAATGTAGGAGACTTTACTCTTCACCTACAAACCTTCTGGTACATTTGTTAGCCGAAAATATTTACAAGCTAAAACTACCCAAAAAAAATACTTGCCAGAATTTTCTTACCCCAAAAAATCCCGACAATTTGCGACCCCATTCTAGTAACTCTATTGAAAATGCAACCCCATTATAGTCAATCCAGTCGTGAAAATGCGACCCCATCCAGCGGCACATCCCCATTAGCCCATTACTAGGAAGTACCCCCCCCCCCCCCCTCCGGGCATTTTAGTTATTTGTAGCGGTCTGTACTGTAATATTTATATTTTATACATTTTGTTAATATATTTTGAGATTTCAGTCAAACAAACTGTTGTCATTGTTGTAACTCATTAATAAGGCAGTTATTATTGCTATTTCACACCCTGAACACACATCAGAAAATCATCTACCACCAGATGATCCAGACATGTTTCAGAATGGAAATCAATGGCTCCTGTGAGCTACAGTCAACTCTCTTAACGACCACTCTTTTAATCGACCGCTTCCCGTAAGGCACCACTTTGTAAATAACCGTTTTGTTTCTCAGTCAATTTATACTGTTGCCTTGATTTTTCTCCAAAGCAACCACCTCCCTTAAGCGACCACTCCTACTTGCACCAAGGGTGGTCGCTTTATGGTTATTCCCTAGAAATAAAAGTTGACATAAGATTTTCTTTAAACTTTCCGTGATTGTTTTCCACAATATAGTCATCCGAAATCTGCAATAAAAAACAGGTCACCAAGCTCGTTTAGGAGAGAACATTGTCTCAAGTTACCCTTTAAATCCTTGCGACTGCACTTATCAAGCGCACGTTATATTCTATCAGCTCACTACGCTTCGCAGGGACGGGAAACACAGCTTTAAAGTAATTCTTGAAATAACAAAATAGATGTAATGTATTGACCAAACGGAACAATTTGATGTTTGTTTTATGGCACAGGCACACGTCCTGAAAAGTTATTAACTAAAATATTCGTCGGGTGCGTGATCTCTAGGATATAAATTTCTGAAATTTGTGTCGACGAGCGATGGCTAAGTATGCTTTTTTCGCGATAACTTTTTTTTCTGACGTGATTTTTTTTTAAGTTTTACAGCACAAAAAGGAGGAGTAAAATAATGAAATTATGCAAAAAAAAAAAGATAGGTCATCAAGCTCGTTAAGGAGTAAACAACCGCTTATTTACTGAGGGAACTGAATCCTCAAAGGAAACCCTATTGCTTCGGAGTGCGCGCGGTCGTGCACGCGCAAATGACGCAAGATATTATGCGCAGTAGTGATACGCAATGCAATACTAGGAAATCACCGAGAGAGCTGGCCGTAACTCGTGAGTACCAATAGGCCATTTGCACGATGACGTCATATGACTACAACTACCACAATCCTTCAGTTTTTTATTTTGTGGTGCAAATTAGGGCCATTGTTATTTAAACCTCACTGGGATTACAAAATTTAAATAAGAAAGGAAAAACGAAATGAATTCTGGTAGTTGTAGTCAAATGACGCCATTGTGCAAATAGCCTATTCAAACGTTCAGATCTTTCCCTCTTCTGGGCGTTTTGCTCCACCGACACCTGCGTCAAACTCCCCACCCTTCCCTCCCTACAACGCCGTCCCCATGGGTAAGGCAGGTGACCATTGCATATCGCGGCCTTGATGTTAACAATGACCGACCGATCGAGTGAATTTTTTCTCCAACTGCTAACTCGTTTAACGCTTCGTATTCACAACTTAAAAAGGAGGTATAAGGCTTTGTCCATCTCCTGCATTATGAAGCCCTCTTTCCACAACCTCCAACATGTCTTATCCTTTCGATATTGGATAAAAGTTTGAACCAATTTAAGTTTGTTGGAACGCGCTTCCAAAACGGCTTTTAACATTTTAAACACTCCCAACAATGTTCAAACGATCCCAACATTTCCAAAATGTTGGATGAATGTTGGCGAAAATGTTGGAACCTTTCTTAAAAGCCGATGTTCACGCACGAGACGATCCGCAACGACGACTTTTAGCGCAATGTATTTGCGCGAAAAGTTGATGACGTGTAAAATGGGCGTGCAGACGATTTTCTGCGCAATTTTCGAGTTGCCAACACGTTTCGAGTTTTTTAATGCGATCGCCACAAAACACGGTTCAGGTTATTTCAGCGACAGCACCATCGAGTCCTGCTCACCATCAAATTCATCTCTCCGCCCAATAAATATTAGCCAATCAGCACGCGATAATTTGCACAGTTATTGTAAAAATGTTGCTTTGAAAATATTGTCTCGTATAACATCAAACAACACCCTTTAGTTGTGCAATTTGTGTAGCACTTTCTCGAAGAAAAAAATGCTAGTTACCATTTATTGCAAGAAAAGAATCAAGGTGTTTTAACTGTCAATACTAATATAATATAAACTTTAAAAATATTCTTTAGATTTTGGAGCTATGTTTACAATCATAACATAATGGAAGGTACAGGGGAGCCTCCGTGTGCGACCATTTCTCGTAAGCGACCACCTCTACCAAGCGACCACTTCTCGTAAGCGACCACCTCTTCAAAGCGACCACTTCTCGTAAGCGACCACTTCTTCAAAGCGACCATTTATCGTAAGCGACCATTTATCGTAAGCGACCACCTCTATTAAGCGACCATTTTTCGTAAGCGACCACCTCTTCAAAGCGACCATTTCTCGTAAGCGACCGCTTCTCGTAAGCGACTATTTCTCGTAAGCGACCACCTCTTCAAAGCGACCACCTCTTCAAAGCGACCACCTCTACTAAGCGACCATTTCTCGTAAGCGACCACCTCTTCCAAGCGACCACTTCTCGTAAACGACCACCTCTTCTAAGCGACCACTTCTCATAAGCGACCACCTCTCCAACGCAACTACTTTTCCAAAATACCAAATTTCTTCTAGTGAAATCACTATAGTCGAAACCCTTTTAAGCGACCACCTCTCGTTAGCAACCGCGACCACGTTCAACGCTGGTGATTTGAATTTTCCTATTGTATTTAACCTTTGCGGTAAGCGTTCACTCGCCCGATGTCACTGCAGACGCAAATTGAATTATGTGTTATGGAGCAGTTTTCAATTGAGTGTTGTAAAACCAAAACCAAAGTAATTTCTCTGACCAATCACAGCAGTCGTAAACAATCCAATGAACCAATCAGAGCTCGAAGCAATTACATGTCGGCGGCGCCACGCGCGGGAAAACGCGTGCGACCAAGTCACGATTGGTTTTGGTTTACTTTTGTTTTGTCTTTTTTTTTGGTTTTACTTCTTTTTTGGTAAAGAAAGATTATTGGTTTTACTTCTGATGGGTGGAGAAAGTGACGCGAGACGCGAGTGGCGCGTAGCAATGAAAAATGGCGCGTGGAAAAATGCTTTAAAACCGCATGGTCAAAACAACCTCAACGATACTTCTACCACACCCCTAATCACAAGTTCTATTTATTCTGCAATCTTAAAAAACACTTTCGTACCACCAACCTCTCAAACTAAAATTTTACGACACGGCTTTTTAGAAAATAATGTTCATAAAGTTTACCAAATGCCTTTCATAGTTACAAAAGAAGTTAAACTCATAATGTTTCAATACAAAATTATACACAACATACTCCCTACTCAAACGAGCCTTTTCCGTGACGGTATCTCTGAAAGTGATCTTTGTCCGTTATGTGGGTGGGAGAAGCAAACTTTAAAACATATGTTAATCCAATGTAGTAAATCACTCTCCTTCTGGAATACGTTTCAAGAGTGGTGGTTTGAAAAAGCAGGTGAAAGACTTTCTTTAAAACACGGTAGCATATTATACGGCTATTTTGACAATACAAAATACTGGCAGGCATTAAACTACTCAATTCTAATAGCAAAATACTATATATTCTGCACGTCAAACAGGCGCCAAGGTGAACTATACTTCTGTAACTTCCTGCTGCGAATCCAAGAAAAAATTGAAATAATTAAAGAAACTGAAATTGCAAAGAAATGCTTGCCCGCTTTTCGCCGAAAGTGGATAGTTCTTCTATAATTAGTTGTTCTTTAATTAATATTGGTAAATTTGTAAATGTAACCGTACGTTTGCGTAGTTCGTGTAGTATCATATTGTAATGCAGTAATGTAAAAAATGTAGTATCATATTGTAAATGCAGTGATGTAAAAATGTGGTATCATATTGTAATGCAGTGATGTAACAAATGTATTGTTCAAAATAAAATAAAATAAAAAAAAAAAAAATGAAAAACCAAAGCAATTGTGTAATTACTTTTAACACTCAATTGAAAACTGCTCTGTAATAAGTCCAATAAAACGAAAATTTCATCATTTGCATAAAAACTTCAATATGAAAGTATTAACAATATTTTGCGCTGATCGAGACATTGAAACTGCCAGAGGTTCAACAACATTTAGCTTTATTTGCATGACTGTAGATTTTACAATATTGCAAAAGCTTACAACGAACTAACAAAAGAAAACAAAACAAACAAAAATGAATAATTAAACTACATTGGTGACAATTTTATCTCGAGAATCAAAACCAGATGAAATAAATTTAATTAATTGCATGTTTAGAAAGTAAATGGAAGAATTCATTAATTCTATGATCAATTCAGTTACAGGTAAATGGCTAATATTTGGTATAAAAGTCTGTATTTTATTGTAAAAATTATCTCTTATTGTTGCGTATTTTGAGCAATAGAAAAGAAAATGGATTTCGTCTTCGATTTCATTTGAACCACAATGATTCAAAATAAAGACCCCAGGCTGTGGTCTGATCACGAGACCTTGGCTTTGCACTTTGGGTAGCCGCTTACGGGAGGTTGAACGGGTAGTCCCGCACTTGTTCAAACGATGTCTGTGATTCGCTAAGAAAACGATAGATTTGTCCCGCTGGGATAGGGATTAGGGATAGGGTCATTGTTCAAGTGATATATCAATTGTATCGTTCGCCAATCACAGACATCGTTTGGACAGCTACGACCCCGCTCAGTTCAACTGTATTTGTTTTATAGTGAAGTGGTCACAACAAGTATACTCGATGAGGAACCACCTTGTGTAGGGGTTCGGGGGGTTATGTAATGAGATACCACCTATCTGATGATCATGAGTGTAATGGACTAAATTTTTTGGCTTAAAAACTCGGAGATGAGACTTAAATATTCTGTTTACATGAAGCTTGCATTGCTAGTAAAACGGCACAGGAAGATTTTAATCTTTCTCTCAGTTTCTACTCCTGATAGAATGGGGGCTATACCAACAAGACACCATCTTTTTAGGTGGGGGAGAGGGGGTACATAAAGAGACCACCAGTCTTTTTGTAAAATGGTGGGTCCTGTCCAAGTGCAATAGTTTTGACCATTTCCCTTATCACTCTTTTTATAAGAACGTCCAATTTTTTACTTGAGGCGCGGCTGAGCTGGGAGTGAACGTTCTTATTTTTTGACGCTTTGAGCCTGAAAACGTTTTTACAATGATAGTCTGGTAAAGTGTATAGCATTTCAGTAAATCATAGTAAATGAGTCAAGTTCTACCAATTTCCTCATTGTTATAAATATTTGCTACTTTAAAATGGAAACGGCCTGCAACGTCGAAAACGGAATGAAGCATTTTGGGTTCAGTTGCACTGTAAATTTTCTCTGAACAAATTATGACGCTTTATTTTCTTGTAAGTCAGTTAGCTAATTGTTAAAATAAGAGGACAGAATAAAGACGTTCTTGACAAACTTTCAGCCTGTGTATGTTCTTAGCACGTTCTTAAAATTTTGGCCAATCCCAGCCTCGACGTTCTTATAAAAAAGGGTGCATTGCCATTGACCAGAAACCCATAAGTGGGTTGAAACGTGTAACGCGCATTCACAGCTTCCGAATATTCAGTTTTTGCTTAGTACCATATTTGGAAACCCCTCGATCCCTTGAGATTGGAAGCAAGTTGTTCTAGCGAATTGATTGGTTAATACTTTTATCTTGATTTTCCAAATATGGCTGTAACAACTTCTACACAAGAGACAGTGCACGTTTCAACCCACTTATGGGTTTCTGCATTGACACAATATACAAACAGGAAATTATTATCGCAAATCCACGTGCTTAGCAACTTACGCTAACATTCATTTTATTTGAAGTGGCTTTGAGTCAGACTGTTTTTTGCGTGAGCTAAAAGGTTATAGAAACATCTCAAGCATCCTTTCCATTTCATTAAGAAATGTTCCATAATCGAAATATGCATGTTTAATTTCTATATATATATATATATATATATATATATATATATTAAAAATCATTTTGGCTGATAAAATTGGCACGGTTAAGGTTTATAGTGCGAACACTTTAATTGATTAATCAAACACGGTAAAAGTGGTGAAAATCCGACAAGTACTCAGTTGCAATCATCCACTTACAGTTTTATAAATCAGTTGAAAATTTTACACTAACTAAAGCAAGAAAAGAATACTTGAAACTTTTTTCTGTAAGCATGTTATAAATCATGTCGTTTTAGAAAATCTTTTCTCAAGAATTTAAAAGGCAGCATTTCCGGACACCCCAGGTGCTCATGTCTTCAGCCCTTGCAAATTTTTAAAACGTTGGTGTTGTTAATCTGTGCCCAGTTTCAGCAATTATACTTTTTGATAATACATTATAATTCAATTTTAAAAAAGAAATATCTATAAAACCAGGAGACCATATATGGGCTTTTGATAAAACCAATCTACTTCTAGTTGACAGTTGCTAAGTTGCCACAACACTACTGTCGAGTGTGAAATTTCTTCAGGATTGTTTAATTGATTCTTGATTTGGCTCTATGCTTCTTCAGCCCAGGCCTTCTCGACTTCATCCCAATCTTCGTCAGACAAACCTGTAGTGTAAATTAAAACAGACACTGAAAAGACGATCATTGTCAAAATGATTTTATCAATGTGGGTTTTTTTTTATCCTTTCAGCATTATTTTACTTATTTTAGTAATTAATATGCGGTATTCTGTTTTGCACTTTAAAAGTTCTCCAGGTGCAAAATACCGCCAAATATTAACAATTTACCCCCACCCCCTTCCCCGCTAGACCGTTCACAGTCCTATTTTCATGTGTGTTTGTTGAGTTCGATCTAAGAGTTTGTTTAGGCGCCATCTTAAATGCCACCAAGCGATAAAAACCTGGGAGAGTACAAAAATTGCTCTGGGGGCTAACTCTGGGGGCCACGCTATCTTCATTATCACTCCCCCCCTCCCCCCCCCCCCCCCCCTCCCAGAACAGATTTTTGTACTTTCCCAAGTTTTAATCGCGCCGCGACGTTCAAAATGGTGGCAAAACGAACTGAACGATCGAACTCTACGAATACTCCCCCCCCCCCCCCTCCCGAAGCGATTTAACGGTATCAAGAATATTTCTTACCGGCGATTTTCTTTAAAACAATCGCATATCCCTGAATTGTATCTTCGTCGAAGGATTTTGGCAGTTTCACCATACGATCGCCGATACGGCAAGGAGTAATAATGCCGTGTCGAAGGAATTTGCAGTCTTCTTGAAGAAGAGGTTGATCAAAGGACAACGTCCTCTGTTGTCCGGTCGGTATCTGGTTTTCGGTCAAAGCTCTTTCAAGTTCACTTTTAAACTGTAAAGAAGTGAGTTAAAGGATGGTTTATTTCAGGCATTATCGCATTCCTATGACTGTTAAAGTTGGTTTAAACAATATCGTAAAGTTCTGACCCACCCCGCGAAAGTAACGTCAAAACTTTGTGACTGCTAATTAATCCTGAAAGTAGCGGGCCACCGAAAGTATAGCCTGCGTGCACATGCGTGAAACAAAGCAAATAATAGACGTCTGCACGAATGCGCGCAGGCTACCGAAATTAACGAGGCCAATTTTCTTTTCGAGAGTGATTTTACTTAATTAAAGTGCCCCTGTGATCAAATTTTTTTATTTTCATTTTTTTACATTTTCGTGTACAATTAGACTTTCTTACTCACCTTGCCAAATTTCAATTCATTATCAATTCATTACGAACATCAGAAGTCATTTTACTTTAGCATTTATTTCCAAAAAATAGACCATTTTACAGTTTCTACATATAGTAACATGGTGTTTGTGTGGAAATGAGGCTCAAGTTGACCTTGTTTCGATAGAAACCTTCTTTCTTTTCAAATGTAAATCATGTTGTTCTTATGCTAACTAACATGATTTACATATGAAAAGCAGGAAGGTTTGTATCAAAACAAAGTCAACTCCAGCCTCGCATTCACTCAAAGGCCAGGATACTAAGCACACAACTGTAAAATGGTCTATTTACGGCCGTCATTAAAGGAAACCTCCATTGTTATAATAAATTGACGTTAAATTGTTGGAAATAAAGTCTAAATTAGAAATTTTTAAAAAACAGTTGCAAATATAATTTTAGTGTACAAAAAAGTTGATATGAATATCGCTTATTTTCGCTTTTAAATTTTAATTTTAATTGCATTTTCGCTTTTAAATTTCCCGCGCGCCGCCATTTTGAATATTTATGACGTGTTACGGTTGTCCAATTGTTGCATACAAAAGAACTTCGATTCTTAACAATAGCGGCAACCGTAACACGTCATAAATATTCAAAATGGCGGCGCGCGGGAAATTTAAATGCGAAACCAGGCGATATTTATATCCATTTTATTTGTACACTAAAATTATATTTGCCCCTGTCGTTTAAAAATTTTAAATTCCGACTTTATTTCCAACAATTTAACGTCAATTTGTTCTGACAATGGAGGTTCCCTTTAATCAACCTTGTTCCAAGGCTTGGTTGCGAATGGGAGAAAGTGACGTCTAAGACTCAAACATACCTCACGGGTTGAATTACAATAACAATAAGTGTTGAAAATCACGCGAAAAGGAACAAAAACTTTGAACTTGTTCTTCGTGCAATTTTCTATGCTGATTGTTATTATAATTTCAACCCGTGAGGTATGTTTGAGTCTTTGACGTCACTTTCTCACATTCGCAACCAAGCCTTGGAACAAGGTTGATTATTAAACGGCGGCCGTCGGCGGCTGTAAATTCTCGGAAATAAATGTTAAAATAAAATGACTTCTGATGTTCGTAATGGATTGAAATTTGGCAAGATGAGTAAGAAAGTCTAATAGTACACGAAAATGAAAATCAAAAATTTGATCATACGGGGGGGGGGGGCACTTTAACACGTGAAATGGGCAGTAGAATGGATCATCTTTTTAAAGTACTAAAGAAATGCAGAAGCAAGTTCGTGAAGTAGCTAGCGTCGAAACGTCGTCGGTTTTTAAAGTTTTTAAAAAGTTTTAAAATGTTTTTTTTTTTAATCTTTTTAGCGTTTTTGATAAAATCGTTTTCCAAATCTCTCCTTTTGCACTTTAACTTTTAACTCGGTCAACAGGGACAACATTTCTCATATAAACGCTCGGCAAAGTTGTCTCGGTGGGGAGGGTTGTCTCGGGGGGGAAGGTTGTCTCGGGGGGAGGGTTGTCTCGGGGGGAGGGTTGTCTCGGTGGGGAGGGTTGTCTCGGGTACCCGAGACCATATAAAGAGGCCCTAATTATGCACAACAAAATCTAAAAAAGCGGATCAGATCGCTAAAATATAATAACTCACAAAAGAACTACACTGACCACAGTCTACATGCGTGTTACACTTAAAATGTTTTACGTCTACAAAAATCCGCACTAAAATCATATTTTTTCGACACTTTAACGTACGAAGAGAAGGTAAAGTTTCGAAGAATCCACAACGATGGTTCCGTTGGTTTGTAAACAGAACGCGTATTTCTCTTACGACGGCTTTTTAATTGAAACATTTACTTCTCAATTCCATTCGATACGAGAAAATAATCAAAATTTTCTATCGGAATTTTTGGTAGAGAGAACGAGAGCTAGCGGATTCAAATGACAACATACTGACGCCAAAAACTAAAAAACATGCTGAAATTGTGTCCACCGATTTGCATGACTTGCAGTCACATTTTCCAAACTCTGTTGATGCATTTTCTAGTGTTGCTGTTTTCTGTCGTTGATTTTGTTGGTGCTGTTGTTGTTTTCAATGGAAGTTGCCGTCCGCAGTTTTGGTGTCTCTGCGGGCATCGCCGTCGATCAGACTCGCACCCAGTCGCTTCTCTTTATTTAAGATCGCGGTGCATCAAGGGAAGGGGCTTTTTCTCCCTCCTTCCCAAGCACCTTTGCGCGAGTCAATTTTCCTTCCCAAACTACTTGCGAATAAAATAAATAAGTGACGACTGGGTACCGGTCTGGCCGTCGATGCAGTCTGGATCCCAACCTCGTTCCCAGGGGCTTTTATCTCCCCGCCCACTAGGTGCGGGAAAAGCAGGAGCCTGGGAACGAGGTTGTCACTAAAAGTCATCATCATCTTTGTGTTGTGTAATGTAGTTCTGACATCAAGTTAGTGGATAAAATCCAACCGTGTTACCATACTTATAGAAGCTCTTTAGCAGTACATTCCTGTCAGTAGTATAGTGTGGTTGGTTTTGCCAGTACAGAAGAATTTCTCAAACTCAACTTTGGGATTTTTCTTGAATTTAATTTTAACCTCTAGTGAGTGTTAATGGGCAACCCACAAGAATATTACTGTGTTAAAATTTCTCTCGTGTATGAGAAAACATTTGTTTTATCATCGTTTGCCGTGAACTCTTACCCACTGTAGATACTTGTTGGCTCGCGCTTTACGCTCTTCTCTGTTCTTGGTAGGCTTCAAAACAAAATTGATAATTTTGTCCCACTTCTTGCCATCTTCGTACTCGTCTGTAATGGAATTTGACGTAAAGAAAATGTAAACATTAAATTGTTGTTAACAAAACCACGGAATTTTCATCAAACAGTCTATAGCATACTATTTTTTAAAAAACATCGAATATACAACCACTTATAAAATTGTTGTGATTGTTTGGTAAATATAAAAATTTTTAAGGCTTTTTAAACTTTTGATATTAACCAACAGGCAGTAATACTCCATCGACACTACTGGAAAGAAGATTTTTTGCGAGCCATAGCTTGTAAACTGAGTTACTGTAGAGCTTAGAAAACAGAAAAACCTGACAGGGGGAGTTGAAAAATAGCTCCATAAACCCTAATTTCTCGGCGAAATCACTCATGGTCGATACAGTTGAATATGGAAATATCGACCACAAAAAAATGCTTAGCCGCGCCTCGTTTTTCAACCCTCTTCTCCGATTTTTGAAATCCTCATGAAACACACTTTCTCGTATTACTTGAAAACATGTTTGAAATAATGTGAAATTAAATAATTGTAAGTATTCGTGGAGATAAACTATCCAATCAGAATTAGAGGAATGCTTCCAGGAAGCCAATTGAAGGCCACATATGAACTCGAATTGGTTTTCTGAAAGGAAACCTCCGCATATTCCGCGAAGTAAGCGAATTAAATAAATGTCACGTGCCAGATCACGTTGTTGTTCTTCGCGGTTGTTCTGCTGTTTCCGTTGTAAAAGAATTGTTATTTTGAGACGACAACTATATCATCAGTTAATTGCTCGCGATAAACGTGTTTGAATTTTGCTCACATAATTAACGAGGTGTTTTCCGTGAGCAACTTTTTTGTCTGTTATGTTCATCAGTTTGCCGTGGCGGTTCCCGCAATTATTACTACTCGCTCGGGACAGTTCTCGCGGGTCTACTACTAGCAGAAGTCTTTCATGCGCATGTCACGTCATAATATAGACTTTAGGCCCCGGTTGTTCAAAAGGTAGATTGCGTTATCCACCGGATAAATCGCTATCCAGTAGACAACACAAAGGATTTTGTTAATGATTATCCACCGAATAGTGATCTATCCGTTGGATAGCGCTATCCACCTTTTGAACAACCGTGGCGTGCGGCCAGTTTCTCGAAACTCCCGACAACATTTCGGGCCCGGAACCGTATTTTAAAATCAGAATCTATAGAATGGTAAAGTCAGTATTTTTTAGTGAACCAATCGGAGTTTTCCGTCCCTGGTGCGGCGGGGAATTCGAACGCGAAAGTTACAGAAGAGACTGCAGTCCCTTTTCCTACCGCCTCTCCCCCAGTTTCCCCTCGGCTCGTTCGCTCGCTCCAGTCCGATCAGCTGGCCCGCTCAATTGACTGAAAAGGGACAGCTAGCAGTCTACAGCCCGACTTGTTTCGTTAACTTAGAATGTTTAATCTAATTTTAATCTTTAATGCAAACATTGCCACATAAGATAGCTTTCCGGGCCCGAAAAGTTATCGGGATTTTCAAGAAACAGGCCCCAGGTTTCCATCCGACAAGGTTATCGGACCCGGAAAGCTATCTTATGTGCGCAATATTTACATTTAAGACTAGTAGTAATCATAGATTATAGTGCGTCTCCTTATCCCGTGGCACCTCGTCTTGACCTAGTACCTCAGTTTCATGAATTACTTCAGCCACTGTTTAAAAGGGCTATGTCGCGAGATATGTCACGCAGGCAAAAACGTCGGGCCCACATCAAACAAATTCACGCTATCGCCGTGAGATCGGGCAAAATCCTGCCATGCTGTGTACTCCGAAAGGTCTCAGATTTTTCCGACATATAAATAGTCTATTTGTCTTGATTTCATTTCGGTTATTTCTCCGATTCTGAAATCATACTCCTCAGTACATGTACTAATACCGGAACCGGAAATGAGAAATTTCTGAGAAAGCCTGAAAAAGGGCTCCCGTGATAAACTTCTTGGACACCGCGTTAATGGAGCATGAAATCGACGATTAAGTCACGCAACATTCAACGTGAATTTCGCAGGATTTTTCGGATAAAACTACAACTACCAGTTGCAAGTAAGACACAAGACTGTTGAATATAATTCCTTTATTAGCTAGACAAATTAAGTCACAAAACTGCGAAATCTTTAGTCGCAAATGCGCCCGATGCAGGCGCAGTTTCGAGCACTGTAAAGTTAATCTGCGTTCGCCTGGCGCAGCCGGTCAGTGCTATAAGACATACAGCGAATTGCACCGTACCGTAGAACATCGCGAAGAACGACGTCGGTATTTAGGTGAAAGCTTCCCAAATCAGGCAGAGAACCACAGCAAAATCAAGATAGAACATTCAAAACATACCAGTAGTAGTAGGCATTGAAATATTGAACCGTACGATTCCAAAATCGGGAAAATATCCGAAACTAAATCAAGACAAATAGATTATTCACAACCCCAGCTCCCCAGGATGATGCCTGATTTCCACGAACTGGGAATGCTGGATACTATTGTGACGTTTCAAGATGGCGCAGATTTGGTACGGACACTTTTCTCGATTCGTTCCGCCTAGACTACGCGCTAAGCATGTTGGATACTATTGTGACGTTTCAAGATGGCGCAGATTTGGTACGGACACTTTTCTCGATTCGTTCCGCCTAGCCGAAGAGATTAGGAAGCGTCTCCTTCGTCGACGCAATTAAAATTTTGTTGGTTTTGGAAGCAAAGCAATAACATTCTAATTAAGTTGACGAAACAAGTCGGGCTGGTTTGGATTTGAGGGCTAAGAAATACTTCACCATTCTATAAATTCTGATTTTAAATACAGTTCCGGGCCCGAAAAGTTATCGGGACTTTCAAGAAACGGGCCCCGGGTTTCCATCTGTGACGTCATAACTGCCATTGTCACTTGACTGCTCAACCTCGTTCCGTAAGTCCTCTCTCTTTCTCACTCGAGGGAGGAGGAGAGTGACGACCCTAGGAACGAGGATGTCGTCCGCTCAAAGGGCAGGTCCTTCCTTGTGAAAGGTACTTTTTGGTGAAAGATGTATCAAGCAATGTATGATATATAAGGCTTTTTTGGCTCTTTACAAAGGAAAGAAAGTAAAATTTCAGTCACACAACTAAAAAGGCTCTATTTTGCGTCACGTGGTGCTGTGAAGTCACACGTTTAATTCAATATATTGTACCTGCCAAATCACTCTGTTCATCCTCCTCTAAATCTACTGCAGTATTCTTATACTCTTCCTTCTTCTCCTCTTCTACCGTTTGGCCGCCTCTATTGGTTTCCACGTGCAAACCGACAAACTCCCCTTCAGCAAGTTCCAAATGATTGGTTTCTTTGTTGTAAACTACTCGGCAACACTTGAACAGAAATGGCCCGCGTGTGTTTCTTGTCGCCATCTTTGGAGGGATGACCTTCCTTTTAAAGTGTCCCTTCAACTGAGCGAGGACTCTGTTCAGAATTTGAACTCCTGCATTCACCTCAACCTTGAATGAAAAAGAATAAGACCGCTGTTACCCGAGGCAATTGTTTTCCTGCAACGTACTGAACCTGGTACAGCGCAACGCTGAAAGAGCATTGCGAGACAAGTTGCTCGCGGAAGTCAGACGCTCGCAACACTTTTTGTAAGGAAAGCGATAGTGCTTAATTTAATTTTGTTCAAATGAAAGCAGGAGCTCGAGGAAGAAATTAAAATTGAGAAGAAAAGACAAACAGAAAGGACAACTTTCGGAGAGATTGTAGCCGGTGCGAGGATGTGAGGTGAGGGGAAGTAAAAGATTATTTAACTTTTTCTGCAACTCGCAACACAATTTTTCGTTGGGAGACAAGTTGCGAAGAGGGAGTAATACACGCGCAATTTCATTCGCAACTTGTCTTGCAACGGCTCTTGTCAGCGTTGTGTTGCAAGTTACACAGGCTGGAAAAAATTGCGCGTTAAGTGAACGTATTTTCCCCACAAATACTCCGGCACAATGCAAGGTGCATTTATTTAAAATCCAATCATGTGGAACCGGCGTTAACTTGGGGATTCCTTATGCAAATAAATATAAAAAGTTGCGTCTTTACGAGCTAAACCCGGTTTTCTAAGCATGAAGCATCTGAGACTTTTACAACTCCTCGGAACTTCCGGATGGGATGCTACAGTCCACCTCAAGGTTACTCCCCCCCCCCCCCCCCTTTCCCCCTCCCCCAGCATGGAAAGAGACAGTGGAGCAAAGTTTCTTGTCTAAGAAAACAACACGACGATAGAGATCGAACCCAGAACCACCCGCGGCCTTTAACTAACATCGAAAGTCCAACGAGCTAACCACTCGAGTCAAAATTAAATAAAAATTAGGTAAAGCTGAAATAATTCGGTATTTTATTTGACTGTTAGTTCGTTCTTGTTTCCTGCCACGTAAGGATCAGTTTGCTGCCGTACGCATGATTTCAAAATAACGTACCGTAAATCCTCTTTCAAGTCCCCCCCCCCCCCCCCCCCACCCCATCTCTAATAAGCACTCATTTTTAATTTGGAGCAACAAATTTATTAAGCTCCCCGCCCACTTCACTTTATACGCCTTCCCCCTCCCCCCTTTTTCCTTCACAACCAAAACCGGCAATAAACGACAGAGTCCTGTATTACCGGTACATTTTTCAGTACCGTATCAATCAGGGCGCGAATTAATTCACTTAAAGTACTCGCGAGCTTAGGGGGAAATATTCCCGTACTTGTACTGAAAAAATAATTGTAATTACGAAAACATGAATGTTTCACACTTCATTGATCAATCGAAGTATGGTTTATGGACGTTAATCCACGAGCAAGAAGCATGGATAACCCCCCCACACACACACACACACACACACACACACACACACACACACACTCTCTCTCTCTCTCTCATTAAGAGGATTAACGGTATTCATAAAATACCTGACGTTCTCTGTGGCCACTGAGTGCAAATCGCTCACTGTAAATTACTGAGGTTACTAAACGCAGTTTGCAACCTTCAAAAGCTTCCGTTCTATCGCTGTTCAGTTCCGTGTTGGCCAATATATCACGCAATTCTGGGTCACGAATGTACTCTTGGTCTATTTTTCCTAGCTCCAGGTGACCCAGATCTTCATTTATCTTGATCTTGACATTTACACGATCTGCCGCACGGGCTTCTAATTCTGTATCCCTAAATTGGATAAAACAGAACATTGCATTAAGTGTTTAAATTCTAAAGGAATGACACAACTTGAGGATCATCTGAGATTTGCAACGAAAATAACAACACATGCTGTTTAAAGATATACAAAAAGTATCATTTGTGCATGCCTCGCGGTAAAATAAATTACCCAAAAATAGAGCGGTTTTCATTTGAGTGTCGAAAGTAACTTCGTGATTGCTAATGGTTTTAAATTGCTACATGTGTGATTGGCTAAAAAATCTCGCGCCATTTCTCGACTAATCAGAAGTAAAATCAAAACCAATCATGACTTGCTCGTCCACGTTTTCCCGCGCTTGGCGCTGGCTACATGTATTTGCTTCAAGCTCCGCTTGTTTCATTGGATTGTCTGCGTCTGTCTTACTTTGTCTTACCTCGATTTTGGTTTTACGACACTCAATTGAAAACCGCTCAATGGTCTATTTTTGTGGCAAATTACCATCCTAGTGTACCAAAACTGTAGTTGAGTGTCTTTAGTGAACTGGTCAAACTGGTCAAACTGGGTCTGAATTAACTGCAACTTGAAACTTAAAACTGGTCCAACTGGTCAAACTGGGTCTGAATTAACTGCAACTTGAATAAAGGCAGCCCAACCTTTTTAAGTTCTCACCGATTCGTTTCTGAATGGTTTTGGCCAAAAACGGTCAAAATGCAAGTGACCCTGCCGCTCTTAAGGTGGCTCGTAACAGTTTTTCGGCGCGCGCCGACTGGGTTCTAAACACGACCCTGCCACCCTTAAGTATGCACCCATTTGAACAATCCTTTTAAAGTAATGAGAAAAAAAAAACATTGTGAGTTGACAAACCACGCTCAAAGACAAAGCGAGCACTGGAGATGGAATTGGTGGAAAGCAGTATGGTAAGACCCGCATGACCGTGAAAACAATTATTTTATGTTACATCTCATCAAAACGCGTACCATTTATAGCGCATAGAGGTCGGGCTGTCTTCGATGAAAGAAATTAATACGACTAAATTTGAGCACGTTTTATAAACAATTCTCCAAAACCATAAACGAGAACACAAAGAAAAAGTCAATCACAGATTGATATCAACATAAATTCCCATCGAAAAATGTAATTTGTTTTACCTTTAAGTCCCTCGACTGCTTGGAAATTCTTTAAATCTCCGCTTCTTCAGTTCAGAAATCCGAAGTGAGAAACCTCTCCCCGAATTCCTCCCGCATTGATTAAAACGTATGAAGATCCTCGAAGCAAGATTTTATCCCTGAAAGCTCTTCTTTTTCCACTTCTGAGTATCCCTTAAGGTGGCTCCAAGTAGTTTTTTGGGTCACAGTTCCCTTTTTGAATGCGCTTATACGTAATCTTAATTTAGCTCAATAAATCTGAATTTGATACCAGATGTTAGGCTTGAATGAAAGTTTTGGATGATGCTCCTTTTATGCTAATCAGCTTTACCATAGCAACGGCAAACAAATATTGCGAAAAACAGTTTTTCCAAAATATCTTTCGATTTTGGGGCTAGCCGCGACAAGCGAATAAATGCGCTATAATCTACACAGTGTAGCATACTAAATGGCAAAATTTTAAACAAATTAAACTGTTCGAACAGTAAACAGTAAACAGTTGAACAGTAAACAGTTGAACAGTTCGATTTTGAATCATTCGTTAAAACATTTTTAACACGTGTTTTTTCATGTTTGAAATATAAGCGGTCAAAACAGTCCATAGGTCTCACAAATTATCAATAAATTACCACAGAAAGTTTCCTCAGACTAAAATTATTACTCCCTGCAAATAGTTCTGACTAATTTCTCGGCAATAAAGAGATCGAGCTTTTCATTCAAATGCAGTTTAAAAAGAGTGAAAACGTCAAGCAAAACTGCATTTGAATGGAAAAAAACTGTTTTTCGCCATGTTTGTTTACCATTGCTATAGAAACGCCGATTAGCATAAAAAGAACATTGGTCAAAACTTTCATTCAAGTCTAACATTTGGTATCAAATTCAGATTCATTGAGCTAAAGTAAGATTATGTATAAACGCATTCAAAAAGGGAAGTGTGACCCAAAAAACTACTTGGAGCCACCTTACTTTGTAATTAGTATCCCTGTCTTGTGTAACAACCGCGAAAAAATGCAGGGAATTTGAAACGGTTTTCTCTGCTAAACGCAGCAAAACATCAAAAGTGTTTACCGAGCTGACGTGGCATCAGCAGCCGTGTAGCCGCGCGAAAAACAAAGCCTCGCTTTGGTTTCAAAATTGCTAAGATCCCGGATGTTACGCGACGTCATACGCGCATGTTTTGCGACGTCATATGCGCCCGCGAGCTAGCCTTGCCCGGACACACATGTACAGACGCCGCCCGCGAAACATTCCGCTAGCCATGACCATGAAAAATGACGGTCATAGGTTTTATGAGCACGGAGCTACGCGAGCGGGCCTTCAGCCAGCGAGAGCTCCGCTATAATTGTCGGTGAAACATCGAAGTGCAAGCTTAACTGAAAGAAACATTGCTTCACACATATACAAAAACTTGTCTTTCACTACGTAAATACTAGTAGTAATCATAGATTATAGTGCGTCTCCTTATCCCGTGGCACCTCGTTTTGACCTAGTACCTGAGTTTCATGAATTAATTCAGCCACTGTTTAAAAGGGCTGTCGCGAGATATGTCACGCAGGCAAAAACGTCGGGCCGACATCAAACAAATTCACGCTATCGCCGTGGGATCGGGCAAAATCCTGCCGTGCTGTGTACTACGAAAGGTCTCAGATTTTTCCGACATATAAATAATATATTTGTCTTGATTTCATTTCGGTTATTTCTCCGATTCTGAAATCATACTCCTCAGTACATGTACTAATACCGGAACCGGAAATGAGAAATTTCTGAGAAAGCCTGAAAAAGTGATAAACTTCTACCACGCTAATGGAGCATGAAATCGACGATTAAGTCACGCAATATTCAACGTGAATTTCGCAGGATTTTTCTGATAAAATTACAACTACCAGTTGCAAGTAAGACACAAGACTGTTGAATATAATTCCTTTATTAACTAGAAAAATTTTAGTCACAAAACTGCGAAATCTGCGTTCGTCTGGCACGGCCGGTCAGTGAATTATTGCTACAAGACATACAGTGAATTGCAGGAATTGCACCGTACCGTAGAACATCGTGAAGAACGACGTCGGTATTTAGGTGAAAGCTTCCCAAATCAGGCAGAGAACCACAGCAAAATCAAGATAGAACATTTAAAACATACCAGAACGGTAGCGAGGAAATTCTGATAACTTCTTGCTTGATTCCAAAGAGACCCAACAACTTACTTGGTCCCGGAGAAGAACCTTCGTCCAATTTTTCCACTGCGTACTTTTAGTAGGCATTGAAATATTGAGCCGTACGATTCCAAAATCGGGAAAATATCCGAAACTAAATCAAGACAGATAGATTATTCACATGTGACATTTCGGAACCCCAGCTTCCCAGGATAATGCCTGATTTTCACGCGCTGGGACAGTGCTGGATACTATTACATTGTGACGTTTCAAGATGGCGCAGATTTGGTACCGACACTTTTCTCGATTCGTTCCGCCTAGCCGACAAGATTAGGAAGCGTCTCCTTCGTCGACGCAATAACCATTTAGCTATAAACGCTTTTTATAAACATTATAACCTGGTCCGATAAAAGGTTTCTATGTACCCATATGATACCTAATACATCAGTAACACAAACCAGTTACAAAACGACATTCTAGCTGAGCACCCAACAATTCGTTATAAATTCGGGCGAAAGCCTCGAAAGTCTACAGTCCCTCAAATGCCCTGCGTTTAGGCCACAAGATTTTTTTTGTCAGTTCAAAGCTGTTTAAACTTGCTGGAAACTACTCTCGGAAGGCTGGAAATAGTAGTTAGGAAAATACATCTTCTAGGGCACCTCCCAAGGTACTTTTTCCACATATTTTTATAATAATTCCCGATATCCATTTTTTTAAAAATTCCCAAAGTACATTTTCCTATCATTTTCTTGCGAATCCCTGTCATACCTTTTTGATTTTAAAGGGAAATCAAGACCTAATTAATTACTGTAATTTTTTGTATTATTGGAATATTTCTTATGGAAAAAAAAGTTTTTTTAAAGGGAAATAATTAAAATTTATACGGTAACTCTTGTTTATATCGTTGTTTTTCTATTTATTTAAGAGAATCAAAAAAAATCTAATAAAAATATTCTTAAATAAACGGCTTTACTTAATACTTAAAATTTATTTCCGTATAAAATATAATTAATATCCTTATTGTGTTTAGTCTATAAATCAAACGGGAATAAAGGTTTTTTAAATTGAAGAAATAAAAGAAAACGAAGTAAACGAAGAAATTGAAAAAAATTCAATAACTTAAAAAAATTACAGAAAATATAATAAATTCTTGAATTGCTTTAAATTTCAAAAAGGTATGAGCTCGCTCGCCCTTCGGGCTCGCTCGCGGGATTCGCAAGAAAATGATAGGAAAATGTACTTTGGGAATTTTTAAAAAAATGGATATCGGGAATTATTATAAAAATATGTGGAAAAAGTACCTTGGGAGGTGCCCTAGAAGATGTATTTTCCTAACTACTAAATGGGGCTTTTGGATATAAGTTTTTTGGGTGATTTAAGTTGAAGGTAGAAAATAAAAAAAACAATTTTTAAAATAATAAAGGTTTAAAGAAATGAAATATTAATATGTATAAGATTATGAACGCAAAGCCAAACACAAACCAAATCATAAAGAAAAACCAGAATCCTAAAAAAATGGATTCAAGGGATATTCTACAAGAAAGATTTCATGCTATTGACTCCTTGTTTGTAGAAGTTTTGGAAAAATTAAAAAAATCTCTAAATTTAGAGATTTCTAAAAAAGAAAGGAAAACAGCAAAAAAAGAATTGAAAGAAATTATTATAAATATAAATTATAAATTGGATCATATTCCAGTTTTGAATTTATATTATAATATGCCTGAAAATATGGAAGATTATGTAACTTTTGTATTATTTCATCATTCAGGTGAATTATTCAAATATTTTATAAATATTGGAGAAGGAACTATGACACTTTTTGAAAATTCAAATGGATATCCAACTTGTAATGAGAAAAAAATTGTTAAGAAATTATTAAATAAATTTCATAAAAAGATTGTGATAAAAAGTGAAGATCAAGATGAAAATAGAGATAATGATGAAGATTATGGAAATTATTATCTTGATACAGAAGAAGTATTTGATTATATTTATGGATAAATTTTAGCCCCAAAATGGGGCTTTTTTTTATGCTGAAATTTATAACTATTTTTTAGTTGAAGCGGAAAAAAAAAATAAATAAAGTTAAAAAAATATTTATATATAATAAAAAAGGATGTCTTCATCTGATTTAAATAACTTATCATATGATGAACTTATGAAAATAGCAAAAAAGGAAACTAAAGAAAATAGAAAAATTAAAGAAGAACGAAAGAAACAAAAATTGATTGAATATATTAAAAATAAAAAGGAAGAAAATGATAAATTAAAAAGAAACCAATAAAACTTAAACCTAAATCTAAACCTAAACCAAAGAAAATTAAAACATTTGATGATTATTTTCTTGAATGTATAAAAAATAAAAAGATTCCAAAAGATACTCCAAAATATTTAAAGAAAGCACTTAAAAGAGCAATGAAAGAATACCACGTTGGAATTAAATTTGAAAAATCTGCTCTTGATAATTTTGCTGAAAAATATGTAATTGAAGGAAAACCAAAAATCTTTCCTAAAGATTATTTTAAAGAAAAAGCTTCACAATTAAAAGAATTTCTTAAAAATCATAGAAATATTAAAGTTAGATTTATATTAGTTTGTTTAATGGAAAGAATGGAGCATGAAGATAAAATTAAAGATAAAGCTTATTTTCATTCTGAAACACATATTAATCTTGAAGGTATAGATGCTAAAGAGATTTTAACTAAAATAATTCTAGAAATTCTTAGTAAAATTTTAATTTATCAAAGAAATGGTTCAGGTTGGTATTTTAAAGAGATTTTATCATTAGAAATTCATACTATAAAATATAAACCTTTGAAAGGATCTTCATATATTAAACTTCCTGATTTTATTTCAAGTAAGAAAGCTATAATAAATTTAGAAAATAAAAAAGATGATAAATGTTTCATGTGGTGTATTTTAAGATACTTACATCCACATAAGAAAGATCCTCAAAGAATTTCAAATTTAAAACAATATGAAAATGATCTTAATTTTAAAGGTATTAATTTTCCAGTAAAATTAACAGATATAAAAAAGTTTGAAAATCAAAATAATAATATTCCAGGAATTAATGTTTTTTCAATTAATGAATATAATAAATTTTATCCTTTAAGAATTAATGACAAAGATTGTAATAATACAATAGATTTATTTCTTTATGAAGACACCGGAAAAACACATTATACACTTATCAAAAATTTTTCAAGATTAATCAATACACAAATAAGTAAAGATACAAGAAAAAAATATTTTTGTAAAAAATGTTTATCTCATTTTACAAAAGAGGATCTCCTAAAGAAACACATTATATTTTGTTCTATTAATGAGACAGCTGCAGTAAAAATGCCTCCTAAAAACTCATTTTTATTTTTTAAAAATTATAATAAAAAATTACCTTTACCATTTGTTATTTATGCTGATTTTGAATGTTTTACAAAACCAATGAATAATTGTGAACCGGATCCAAATTATTCTTATTCAATGGAATATCAAAAACATGAACCTTGTGGATTTTGTATTTATATTAAATCTTTTGATTTTGATGATAGAGTTGATAGAATATTTAAAATCAATCCAATTATTTATACAAAGAAAAAAGAAGATGAAAATATTGCATTAGTTTTTGTAAAAGAATTAAAAAAAATTGCAAAACAAATTAATTTTAGTTTTTATAATTTCCCACAAATGATGATATTTACAGACTCTGATAAAATAGAGTTTAATAAATCAACAAATTGTCATATTTGTGAAAAACCTTTTATTGAAGGAGACTTTAAGAATAAAAAAGTTAGAGATCATTGTCATTTTACTGGTAAGTTTAGAGGAGCTGCTCATAATAATTGTAATATTTATTGTAAAAAACCTAGAGTACTTCCTGTAATATTTCATAATCTTCAAGGTTATGATTCACATCTTTTTATTAAAGAATTAGCAAAAATGAAAGGAGATTTAACTTTTATTCCTAAAACAGAAGAGAAATATATATCATTTTCTAAGAAAATTAAAGTAGCTGAATTTATGAGAGAAGATGAAAAAATTACAATTAATTTTGAATTACGTTTTATTGATTCATTTAAATTTTTATTAACTTCTTTATCAAATCTTGTAAATAATTTGCAACCTGATGATTTTTATTCTATAAAAAGTTATTATGATAAAAATATAGAATTATTAACAAGAAAAGGAGTATATCCTTATGATTATGTAAATTCTTTAGAAAAATTCAAAGAAACACAATTACCTCCAAAAGAAGAATTTTATTCACAATTAAATGATGAAGACATAACTGATGAAGACTATTCCCATGCAAAAAAAGTTTGGTCACAATTTAATTGTAAAACTATTAAAGATTATCATGATTTATATCTTAAAACAGATGTATTACTTTTAGCTGATGTGTTTGAAAACTTTCGTAAAACTTGTTTGAAGTATTATAATTTAGATCCAGCTCATTATTATACATCTCCTGGATTAGCTTGGGATGCATGTCTTAAAGAAACAGAACAAAGACTTGAATTATTACATGATTATGATATGTTAATGATGTTTGATCAAGGAATTAGAGGTGGTATAACTCATATATCAAAAAGATATTCAGAAGCAAACAATAAATATATGAAAAATTATAATCCAAATGAAGAATCAAAATTTATTACATATCTTGATGCTAATAATCTTTATGGTTGGTCAATGATACAAAAACTTCCAACTCATGGTTTTAAATGGATGAAAAATCTTACAAAAGAAAATGTAATTGAAATATTAGAAAAGAAAATTACAAATAATGGTTATATATTTGAAGTGGATCTTAAATATCCAAAAAAACTATGGAAAGAACATAATGATTATCCACTTGCTACAGAAAGATTAAAGTTTGGTTCGGTAGAGAAACTTGTTGGATCTTTTTACAATAAAAAGAATTATGTAATACATTATAGAAATCTTAGACAATGTTTAGAATTAGGACTTGAACTTGAAAAAGTACACAGAGGAATATCATTTTATCAATCTGAATGGATGAAACCTTATATTGAAAAAAATACAGAATTAAGAAAACAATCTAAAAACTCTTTTGAAAAAGATTTTTTTAAATTAATGAATAATTCTGTATTTGGTAAAACAATTGAAAATATAAGAAAAAGACAAAATATACAATTAGTAAATAATAAGAAAAAGGCTATTAATTTGTCATCAAAACCTAATTTTGATCGATTAACAATATTTGATCAAAAATTAATTGCAGTTCATTTGAAAAAGACAGAAATATATTTCAATAAACCGATTTATGTGGGTCAAGCTGTTCTTGATTTGTCAAAATTTCATATGTATGATTTTCATTATAATTATATTAGAGAGAAGTATTTCAATAAAGCTGAATTATTATTCACAGATACAGATTCATTAATGTATGAAATTCATACAGATGATTTTTATTATGATATAAGAAAAGACATCAAAAAAAAGTTTGATACAAGTGATTATCCAGAAAATCATGAATCTGGAATAAAAACTGGAATTAATAAGAAAGTAATAGGAATGTTTAAAGAGGAAGCTTGTGGAAAACAAATTACACATTTTGTTGGTCTAAGACCTAAGCTTTATTCTTTTAAAGTTGAAGACATTGAAGTAAAGAAATGTAAAGGAATTAAGAAGAATGTTATTAAAAGGGAAATAACATTTGAAGATTTCAAGAAATGTTTATTCTCAGAAAAAGAAGAAATGAGAACAATGAATATAATCAGAAGTAAAGAACATAAAATTTACTCGATGAAAATGAATAAAGTAGCATTATCTGCAAATGATGATAAAAGGTTAATTTGTAAAAATAAAATTAATACTTTAGCTTTGAGACCTTTGGAAAAATTAAAAAAATAATATAAAATAAAAATGATTAATTTCACAAAAAAAGATATTTTATTAATATATTTAAGAAGACTTTTTTTAATAGAAGATTTTGATGAAGAAATTAGATATAAAAGGTATAAGAGAGAAAGATTTTATAAAAGAGAAAATTTAAAAAATTTAAAAAAAATAAAAGATTAAAAAATGTATACAGAAGAAGAAATTATAATATCATAATTTTAATTGAGTTTTGAAATTAAGTTGTAGCGGAAAAAAATAATAATTTAAAAAAAAAAAATATTTATATAAAATAAAAATGAATTCTTCACAAAGCAAATCTGTTAATACGCAATACAAAGCAATTCCTATCACTCTTTTTGGTGTAACATATTTTGATAAAATATTATATGGTAAAATGTTTATGATTGATCTTCATTTTCACAATATATATATTAATTATCGAAGATTTTATGAGTTAAGAAAGAGAGAAATTGAAGATAAAATTATATCAGATAATAGTTTAAAAATAAAAGATATATTAAGATATTTTAAAAAAAGTCAAAAAAATAATGAAATAGACAAACAAAAAGGAAAATATTTGAAAAGAATAAGAAAAGAAATAAAATATATGAGAAAATATTTAATGAAAGAAGAATATAAAGAAAAAGTTTTATATTGTATTGAAGATGAAAATAATATAAAATTCGGAATTTTAAATTATGAAAAGTTAATAGATTTTACACATTCTAATTATTTAAGTTTTAGCATAATTAAAAGTATTATGTTAAGACAAAAAAAATATAGAAAATCATTATATCGTGAAGATATTTTTAAATGTCAGGGAAAACTTTCATTGAGAAAAGATGATAAAGAAATAATTAAAGAAATAAGAAAAATTGTTAAAGATTTTGAAAGTTATTTTAAAGAAAAAGATAAAGATATTATTCTTTGGCAAACCGATTCTGATTCTGATTCTGATATTGATAGAGTTAGTGTTAGTGTTAGTGATAGTCAAGTTAATTATATTTATTAACAATAAAAAAAATATATCCCTTTTTAGGGATTTTTTTTATGTCGAAATTTATAATTTTAAAAAAATTTATATAAAATAAAAATGATTGCTACGCAAAACAAATCTGTTTATCCAGAATATAAAGCAATTCCAATCACTCTTTTTGGTGTAAAATATTTTGATAAAATATTATATGGTAAAATGTTTATGATTGATCTTCATTTTTATAATTTATATAGGAATTATCAAAAATTTTATGATATAAAAAAGAGAGAAATTGAAGATTTTTTTGAAGAAAATAAGAAAATAAAAATGAAAGAAATAGTTTCAAAATATCAAGAAAGTAATAAATTTTATAGAGAAAAAATAAATATTTGAAAAAAATAAGAAAAGAAATAAATTATATGAAAAAATATTTAATGAAAAAAGAGTATAAAAGAAAACTTATATATAAATATATTTATAAAGGATATGAAGTTTCTTGGAAAAAAGAAAGTTATGATAGGAAATTTAAAATTCATAATTTTGCAAGATTGGATTCTTATATTTATAGATCTTTTTCATATGATTTTGAAAGTCTAGAAATGATAAAATTTTTTAATAATAAAATGAATATTTTAGATTTTAGAGATATAGAAGAATTAAGAAAAATTAGAGATTTTTTTTCATTAAAAAGAGAACAAAAAGAATTATATGAAGAATTACAAAATTTAATTAATGAATTTGATTGTTATTTTAAATATTATTTAAATTATTAACCTTTTTAAAAAAAATTTAAAAAAAAAAATATTTATATATAATAAAATGCAACTTACATCTCCCGAAAACATTTCTAAAGAAAATCTAATTTTTAACGAAGCTAAACAATATAAAGTCAAGAATTCTAAGATGAAATATCATCGTATTAAAATCGAAACAACTTATCCTAATGGTAAGCAAGGTCCTCTTATAATTGAAACACCTTTACTTTTTAGTTTTGGTGTAACTGAAAGAAAGAATCAAGAATCACAAGAATTAGTTGGATATACAATTCCTGTTTGTTTATGGGAAAAAGATAAAGATCCAACAGAAGAGGAAAATGACTTTTTTAATGCAATAAAAAATATTCAACAACTTTGTTATGACCATCTTGAAGATACATTTGGTGTTGAAGATTCTCAAAATTTATCTCATATTTTATATTATAAAAATAAAGAAATTACTGATAAAAAAGGAAGAACTAAAAAAGTAATTGATGATAGTGTTTCACCAGTTTTATATGCAAAACTTATATATTCAGAAAAATCTAATAAAATTCTATCTTTGTTTAAAACAAAAGGAAATAAAAATGTTGATCCATTTGAATATCTTAATCAATATTGTAAAGTAAAATTAGCTTTAATAATTGAGAGTATTTATATTTCCAAATTAGTAAAATCTATTCAAGTTAAAGTTCATGAAGTTTATGTTAGACCATTAAAACCAAGAGAATCATTATTAATGATTAAAGAAGAAAGTGATGACGAAGTCGATGAAGAAAATGAAGAAGGTGATTCACAGGATTTGTTTTAAACTGAAATAAAGTATTTTGCCCTTTTAAGGGCTTTTTTTTATGTCGCTTGAAACAATTTTTAATACTACAATAGTATTAAAAATCTTTCAAATCACTCAAAGGAATCCACGAATTAAACTTGTCAGGATATCCACTCCATTTAACTAAAGCTAACTTTTTCTTGGTGTCTCGTTTCAATACTTTCTCAATTCTATATATTTCTTGTTTTGGTTTTTGTAACTCTTTTTCATAAAAAGATCCTTTTACTTCTTCACCCATTAAATCAACAATTTTATAGGTGATAGGTTTTGTATTTAATATTTCATTAACCACAAATATTTCCTCTGTCCAGTTTGGAGTATATCCTTTATCAAATACAGGTCTCTTATATTTTGATATACGAACGAAATCTCCAACCTTAAATTTTACTTTTCCAGGTTTCAAATAAATTAAATCTGAATATAAATTAGCATAAACTTTTTCTTCGTTTTCTTTTTTACTAGCTTGAATTGGAGTCATTTTAATACTAGAATGTCTTGTTTTATTATAATCATTAACTAATTTATCAAGGATGTTCCAATAAACAGTATTGTTATTTACACTAAACATCTTAAACATTCTGGTTTTCATTGTTTTATTCCATCTCTCAACAATGCTTGATTTCTCTTCATTCTCTGTATGATATAATTTGATTTTATTCTTTTCAAGGAGGTCCTTAAAATGTTTACTGATAAATTCAGAACCTTTATCTGTCCAAAGCATTTTTGGTTTACGTTTACTTTTTTTAAATATATCATCAAATGCTTTACTAACACTTTCAGTCTTTTTGTTTTTCAATGGCTCAATCCATCCATATTTACTAAAAATATCTATTACCATCAGTAAATAATTTATTCCTTTATTCCATTTACTAAACTTTTGCATTTCAACCAAATCTGCAGCCCAGATTTCATCAATCCCATTTGATATTACAGTTCTCTTTGAAAAATTTCTAGTGATTGGTTTATGTAATTCATCGGCTAATTGTTGAGTCCAATCACTATTATTACTCAACGCCGCTTTACGTTTTTTGTCTTCTTTGGTAAACCCAAACCAAGTTTCTGTTTAGTATTTATAATAAATCTCGCTGTTTGACCCCATTTCGGTATTTCACCGTATGGAATCAGATCTAAAGATTTAACCATTTGTCTATCACATTCATTCTTATTTTTTCCCATATCATAACATATATCATGATAAGCAGCAATTTCATCCACTTTATTATATGGTTTAACCATCCATTCTAATACTTCACCTGTTTCAGGATCATATCTTAATTGTTCATTCAAAGGGTTATACGGACCCATGTACTTATATTCTCCAGGAGTCCAACCACCTTTTGGTTTTGGTAATTTTCCAATGAGGCTATGAATATCTACACTACCTCCTTGGTCTAAATCTTTTCTATTTGTTTTATATTTTAATTTTGGTCTTATTTTTGTTGATATTTCATCCAATGCTTTACTACCAACATCTTGAATCATTGGAGTTAATTTATTTAATCCATAATTAATTGCTTTTTTCTGTAAGTTTTTATTTCTCATAGCTTCAGATATACCATATCGCCCCATTTCTATTGTTTTTTTACCTAACCAAGGTAAAGCATGAGTTAAACCTGTTAATGCTAATTCACCCAAGCCTTCTCCTTCTTGTGTTTGTGAAGAAGAAGGCTGAATTAGTTTCCCTGTTTCTTAACAAATCGTGTTTTTTTTATTCCACAAGAAGCACAAGTACACCAATACATTTTTCTTCCATTTTTAGCAGTTTGATAACCTTCTGGTTTCACACATTCTGTTTGTTTTTTTTCTTTCACACAATAAGATTTCATTTTATTATATATTTAGATAAAAAAAAATTTTAACTTTTACACTTTTTATATAATTCATTAAATAAAAAAGAATGACGAATTATTTTCCATACAAATTAAAATTATCTGAATCTCAATTAAAAAAATTAGCAAAAGCTTATAAGGATAGATCAGAGATTACTTTAAGAATTACTAAAAATAATTTAGTTGGATCAGATGAATTAATGTTGACAAAAACACAAATTAATAAACTTAATAAAGCTAAAACTAATGGAGTTGGTTCTGATATTAAAATAACAAAAACACAAATTAGAAAAGTAGTAAAAGAAGGTGGAAGTTTGTTTGGATCTCTTATTTCAATAGGTTCAAAAGTTCTTCCAATGGCTGCAAAAGCAGCTAGTAAAGCAGCTCCAGCACTTGCTCAGGGTGCTTTAACAGCTTTAGGATCACTTGGAATTGATAAAATTTTTGGTAAAGGAATTGATATTCCATCTGAATATTTATCTAAATTGATGAGTCTTAAAAAAGAATTAACAAAAAAACAAATTGATGATTTAAATAAAGCTAAACAAAAAGGTGGAGCATTATATTTTAAACCAACACAAAGACAAATTGAAGGAGGATTTTTAGGAACTCTGGCTGCAATTGGTATTCCTATGGCTATAGAATTAGCATCAAAAATATTTGGAAAAGGATTACAAGTTCCAAGAACAGGAAAAGGAAAAGGAAAAGGATTACAAGTACCAATAGCAGGAAAAGGAAAAGGAAAAGGATTACAAGTAAGTGCTAGACCAGGAATGATACCTTATCAACCACCTCCATTTTTTGGAACATGGGAACAACAAGGGAAAGGTAAAAAAAAAAGGATAAGGATTATTACTAGGACCGAACAGTCCATTCAACCAAATTCCAGTATTAGGAGCAATACTTTAAAACCTATTTTCAAAGATATTCCTCTCAGTAATTTTGATCTTTTAGAATATATAGATTATCTTAAGATACCAAATTTTAAAGGAATTTTTTCTAGAGATTCAATTGATCATTTTCATGAAAAAGGATGTTGTATAATTAATCTTGATGATAAAGTAGGACAAGGAACTCATTGGGTTGCAGAATTCATAAAACCACCATATATTTACTATTTCGATTCTTTTTCACTTCCACCACCATTAGAAATTATAGATCATGCAAAAAGATTAAATCTAGGTTTTATTTATAATAAAGGTTATCCAATTCAAGATATCTATTCTGTTAGATGTGGTTATTACTGTTTATATTTTCTTGATAATATTTATAAGAAATATTTTTATAATCTTTTAAAAGTTTTTAAAATTGATGATCAACAATATAATGAAAAGTTTATAAAAAATTATTTTATATAAGTTATTAAATAAAATGATTCAGAATAGAGTATTAGTTTTTAAAAGTCTTGATGCTAAAAAACAAAATCCATCAAATAAACCAGGTAATTTTACTCTAAAATTTACTCCTGAATTGAAATTGGATCCAAACACTACTCATTATTTAGCATTAGACCATCTTTCTATGACTGCTAGTTGGCATAATATTAGACCTGAATATCAAAACAATGAATTGAAAATATCAAAAGATAAAGGTAAAACTTATATAACAATTGTATTTCCATCAGGTATTTATGATTATCAAGATATAAATACTCTTATTCAAAAAAGAATAGGTAAAATTGTAAATACAGAAAATTATGGTATTAATATACTTTTTGATCTTACAACATATAAAGTATTTATTGCACTTGATGAAAATTATTACATTGATTTTTCCAATAGTGGTAATTTTGGTAAATTATTAGGATTTGAAAAGAAAGTTTTAAATAAAAGTGCATATGGAAAGAATTTTCCTAATATTAGTAATGATATTGATAATTTATATATTAGAACTAGTTTATTATCTGATAGTATTATCTCAGGAAAACGATCAAATGTATTATATACATTTTCAACTAATACAAAAACAAGATCATTACCATTTGAAATTCAACCTATAAATTACTTATGGAATAGAATGAATAGAAATGAAATTTTTGAAGTGAAATTTTATATTACAGATGACCAAGATAGAGAAGTTGATTTGAATGATATTGATATAAGTTTAACTGTTGTTATTGGTGAAAGAAAATAAATAATATTATAATGTATAAAATAAATAATATTATAATGTATAAATAAAAATGGAAAGACGAATAAGAAATTATGATACTGGTGAAGATTATTATACAGATACAGAGACAAAAGGTGGTGGTGTTTTTGATGTATTGAGTAATATTGGAGCTAAACTTACTGGAAAAACTGCATCTAAACTTGCTTCAAAAGCAGCAGAGAAATTAGTAGAAAAAGGTTCTGAAAAGATTGGTGAGAAAACTGGACAATTAATTGGTGAAACGATTTATGATAAATTTAAACCTAAACCTAAATCATCAAAAAAGAAAGAGAAGAAACTTGAAATTGAAACTATACCAGAAGAACTTATTCCTGAAATTCAAGATTATGTAATACCACAAAAAGAAAATCCACCGAAAGAAGATAAAGGTGAAAAAATTGTTAAACTTTTACAAAAAAATAATGATAAATATTCTTATGTCAAAGATGTTTATAAAGATCTTCTTTAAAAAAATTTTTTATATAATCTTAAAATAAAATGAATGGAAATTTTAGAAGCCCGAATTTAGTAAAGAGATATGAATATACTTATTATGATTTGGAAACACCATTGAATGATAATATTGCAAATAATAATAGACAAGTAAAGGATAATTATAGATTCACAGTTGATAATTCATCAGAAGCTAATCCAATTGATTGGTATAATGCTTATTTAGAAGTTAAGTTTAAACTTGTTCAAACTGCTGATGGAACTGGAATAGGAGCAGGAGCTAATAATGGCAACCAAGATTGTACCACAACTAATGGTCATACTTTCATTAATGAAATCCAAGTTGAATGTAATGGAATAACTGTGTATAATAATACAAGAGCTAATGAAACATCAAACGTTTTATCTCTTTTGAAATATACTAAAAGTTATGCAGATACAATTGGACAAGATCAATTTTTCTATTTAGATACATCTACAGGAACTACAGAAGGTCGAGATAATCAACGATTAAAAAATGAAGGTTTTGCTAGACGAAAAAAATTAACAGATGATGCAGAGGAAACTGTTTTTTCAATTCCTCTGAATTTATATAGTTATTTTGCAGCTTTCAAAAATAACCTTCATCCTAATATCAAAATGAATATTTTATTAAAACTAGAAGAAGATAATAATATTATTTTCAGAAAAGGTGTTGCACCAAATTCAAAAGTCATCATCACTAATTTACGATTGTGGTGTCCAAAAATTATTTTTAATGGAGAAGGAATGAAGTTGTATCTTGAAAATTATTTAAAACCAAAAAAGTGGACTTACCTAAGAGAACATACTGAAATATTACAAACAACATCAATAAATAGTTACTTTCGTATAACTACAGGAATTAGAAGACCAAGACATGTTTTTATTTGGGTGGTACATACAGCAAGTTATGGAAATCAGGAACAAAATATTTTCACTTTTAAAACATTCAGTATTGGTGCAAATGGTGTTAATTTTAGTAGAGCACAATTAGAAGTAAATAATAGTATATACTATCCTCAATTGGAAATGTCAACAAAAGAAGAATCAAGACTTTATCGAACACTGATGTCATATTCTTCAGCTTATAATGATTTACTAAGTGGACCAATAATTGATAGAACAAATTTCAATAATCTTTTTGGGATTTTATATTTTGATCTTAGAAATCAAGATGAAGATGTTAAAGATGGTGTTGTTTCACTAACTTTTAGATATGAGTTGAGTGGTGCTAATCCAACGAATTATACAATTAACGCATTGGTTTTACATGAAAAAGAAATTGAATTATACACTTCATCTGGAAAAATGCTTATAAAAGCATAAAAAGTTATATAATCTTTTTTTGATTTTAATACTAATTGAAGTATTAAAATCTAAGATTTTACCCATTTATTATACATTTTTTCATGTAATTTTTTATCAATAGCTTCTATTCTTAATAATTCATCATTGATTTGTGAAATATCATTTCTTATAACTGGTGAATTATTTCCAGCAGCTATTGAACCAATTAATACCTTTAATCTATCTGTTAATTCTTTTGGATCTTGATAATAAGTAATACTTGATCCGACCATTTTAGATTTTCCTGATGATTTATGAGGTGGCATATTACTTAACGTATTTAAATCATTAAAGATTTTTACTGCATTCATTGAATATTTTGTTTTAGGATTATATCTCTTTGTTAATAGGCTTATAAGAGATTTATCAGCATCTGCTTCATAGATTAATTTACCACCACGATAAGCATTCAGTTTTAAATTTTTCATTAAGATTGGTAAATCAATCATTAATCCACCATATTGATTATTTTGAATTTTATAAGCATTTCTTCTTGGTTGTTTATATCTTCGAATACCTAATCCTTCACCTTTTATTCCTCTACTTGAATTAATTAATAACAATCTTTCTTTAAAAATATTTAAAGTATTGTAGACTTCTATTTTTTTTGAAGTTTGTACTGTAGGATTTTCTGCTTTGGGTTCAGCTAATCGAATACCAATAGGATAATCAGTAAATTTAGCTATACTTGAAGTTACATTTATTTCTTTAATTATCGTATTAAGATCTTCAATATGTTCATTAATATCTTCATTATCTTTGTAAGTTGAAGGTAAATTATAACCATATTTATTTAATATATCAATGGATTCTTTATTATTTAAGAATTTATCCAAATCATATATTTCTTTTTTTGATTTTGAAGGTTTTTCTGGTGTTTCATCTTCATCTTCTGGTGTTTCAGTATCTAATAATGATTTTGATGTAGAAGGTTTATCTTCTAATTCCATAAGATTTTTTCCAGTAGCTAATGTTAATTGATTTAAACCACTAGTAATAGCTAATTGATTTTCTTTCAATTGTTTAATCATTTCATCCTGTTTTTCATCTGTCTTTTTCTGTTGTTCAACAATAGTTTCTTTTAATGGTTCTCTTAATGTTTTAAAATATTCACTCATAACAACATCACGGATTTTACCTTGATCTTTCACTTCATTTTTAGCTGCAGTAACAGCTTTAGCTATTTTATATCCTTTATATTCTGAATCTGCATACTTTTTGACATTTTCTAAATTCATTTTTATTATAAGATTATATAATTATTTGTAAAAAATAACATTTAATTTTATTCAAATTATCTATCATTATAATAAAATAAGTATGAAAATCCCAAATTATGATTCGAATCAAAAAATAAAGTCTAAAAAACTATGTGATTTCTTAGATGAAGATTTCAGAATGCTTATTGCTGGTCAAACCCGTTGTGGAAAAACAAATACTCTAATGCATATGATAAGATCCCCATTAGTTTACTATGATAAAATTTATTATTATGGTCCTAATCATAATCAAGAAAAATTACAAGACCTTAAAAAAATAATGTCTAGAATTAGTGAAAAAGTTGGATACTCTGTTTTAGAATTTCCAGAAGATATAATGGAAACAACAGAATATCCAGAAGATAATAGAAAAATTGTTGTATTTGACGATCTTGTTAATGCAACAGATGGAATTCAGAAAAAAATAGCAAATCATTATACTGATGGAAGACATCATGGAATTAGTCCAGTGTATTTAAGTCAGAGTTATTATGATGTACCATCAAAATTAAGATTAAATTGTTCTCATATGATATTATATCCACCTGTGAGTAAAAATCATTTGAATCTTATTGCAAAAGAAAATTTGATTGATCCAAATCTTTTTAATAAACTTAGACCTTATGAATTCTTGTTTTTAGATAAAGAACAAAAATCAGTTACTAAGAATTTTGATGAAAAAATATAATTATAAAATAAAAATGGGAATATTCAATAATATCAATCAATACACTAATATTGATATCAACGAATATATTAGACAGATTAGTCAAGAAATACATGCAAGCACAGGAATTAAATTAGATGCTGATAATAATTACGATATTGAACAAAAACGATTAGTAAATCTTAGTGAAGGTATTAATTCTTCTGATGCTATAACAAAACATCAATTTGAAATTGGATTAGAATCAAAACCTAATCCTACTGATGTTATTCTTGTTAATGGAGCAAATCATATGACTGGTCATCTTGATTTAGGTGGAAATAGAATGGTTCGTCCTGGAGGAATTGAAATGAATCGAAAATTAATTACAAATATGGATACAGATGAGAATGATGATTTATCAGCTGTAAATATGATTACTTTGAAGAAATATCATCCCAATGTTCCTCCTCATACTCATGAAGTTACTAAAAATATAGATTTGAAAGAACTTTTTAATGTTATACAAAGTAAGCAACAAAGTTTTGGTTATTTAACACAAAATTATAACAATTTAGTTTCTTATAATGATGTAAAGAATGTTTTCTTATCACGTAAAGAAGTCTCTCCAATGGAAAATGATATTGATATCAATGATAATCGAATATTTAATCTATCAAAATTACCTACATTTGATCATGAAGTACCGAATAAAGAATATGTTGATCAACAAGATAATATCTTAAACAATATGATAAGTGATTTAAACACAAGAAAATTAAGCAATCCTTCTGGAAAAGACCTTATAATGCAAAGTCAAAAAATTAGGGGATTGTTAACAGATGAAAATGATCCAAATTCAGCAAGCAATGTTCAATATGTTAAAACAAAAACCAGTGAAAATACTACAAAAATAACTAAATTAGAACAAGATTATAAAGATTATGTTAATAAATCTCATATCTCTTCTACTTTTTACCAAAAAGATCAATTTAGATATTTAATGGAAAATGTTAATGAAAGTAGCAGTGAATATGGAATTACAGTATTTGGAATAAATGATTTTTCGGGGAGTCCTCATTTATTCAATAAAAAAGCATATGATTTTAAAATAAATAAAAGTTCAAGTGATAATAAATACTCAGGAAGACTTAGTTTTAATTTATATAAAATTCCTGAAGGAGAATATACTATTTGTATTGAATTTTTTCCACTTTCTATGACAAATGTGAGTGTTGATGTTGTAAGTACAAGTTTGAATATTAATCAACAATCAACAAAAAAGTTTTCTAATTATACAAGATCAATTATTCATTTACATAAATGGAAGATTTCCCCACCTGAGTATATTTATGTTGACATGAAATGCGATGGAATTTCATCTTCTCCTAATCAAGGACAAGGATATTTAATTATTTATGGTGTTAAAAATTACGTAGCAGACGTTGAATCAAGTGTTTATGATTCACCATTCAATTTTGAAAATAAGAAAATGGAGATGCAGACGGATATTGTTATGAATAATCATGATATTAGTATTAAAAATCCAACAAAAGATGATCAACCTGTTAGTTTAGCTTTTTTAAAATCGTTGAAACAATATTTTATCATTACAGGTTATCATTCTAGTACTAATGGATTATATGTAAAATTCGATTATGGAACAAATTCAATCGCTTTTCCATTTGATTGCACTTTAGAAACATTAAACTCTTTCGTTCTTAGCAGAGTAATTACAAACTCTGTTCGTTTTAATATAAAAATAAAAATAATTGGTCAACCAGATAGAATTTTAACTTCTGATGATAATGTTGAACAAACTTTTACAAATATTAATCTACTATATAGAAAAAATGCAAGATTTAGCGTTGAAATAGTAAAAAAAAATCCTACTGGTCTAGCTGATTATCCAAATATACCTATTTCATTTACTTTTACATTCAGTAAAAGTTTATTATAAACATTATAAATAAAATGTCAATCACAAGAATAAAATCATTAAGAAATAAAAAAGAACAAAAAGATATATTCGAATTTAATCATATTTCTTCAACTTTAGATCTTGAGAAAATCCAACAATTAAAGGATTTATACTCTTTTTATCATAAAAAAACATGGATATATAAAAACAGTCAAAGTAAATATAAAAAAATAAATTATATTATGAATATTTCGTCTGTGTTACTAGCTTCAGTTGGTGTAATAACAGGTGGAATAACCTTAAACCCTATTATTTTAAGTGTTTTAACTGGAGCTGGAATAATATTAAAAACATATCATGAAATGAAAAATTACAAAGGTAAATTAGACATGGTTAAATTTGGATTTACAACTTATGAAAAAGTATTGACTAATTTACGAACAGCAATGAGAGGTGGTGAATTCGATTATCAGAAATTTATATCTGATATGAAACTTTTAGATCAAGAAATGATAGAATTAACATCTACTTCATCGAAGATTGAAAAGAAATACAATAAAAAATATAAGACGTAAGTAGTTATTAGTTTAACTTAAATAATTTTTTTTCAGCTAACGCGTTAGTCGTTATTTTTTTTATCATTTTTTTTTGTTATAATTTTTTCGGCTAACGCGTTAGTCGTTATTTTTTTTTTTATCATTTTTTTTTTGTCTAACAAAATTTACTAACAAACTTTACTAACAAACTTTACTTTTACGATAAACTTTACTAACAAACTTTACTAACAAACTTTACTAACAAACTTTATCATGTGTAAAATCATTAAATATTCAACCATAGTCAAAACAAACTGCAGGTGTTTATATTCAAGAAATATCAATACGCATAATTCGGGGAATCCCCTTGTCTAACGCGTTAGACAGTTTTCTATATGAAAGTGACCAAAATTTACTAAAAAACCTAATATCCAAAAGCCCCATTTAGTAGTTAGGAAAATACATCTTCTAGGGCACCTCCCAAGGTACTTTTTCCACATATTTTTATAATAATTCCCGATATCCATTTTTTTAAAAATTCCCAAAGTACATTTTCCTATCATTTTCTTGCGAATCCCGCGAGCGAGCCCGAAGGGCGAGCGAGCTCATACCTTTTTGAAATTTAAAGCAATTCAATAATTTATTATATTTTCTGTAATTTTTTTAAGTTATTGAATTTTTTTCAATTTCTTCGATTTCTTCGATTACTTCGTTTTCTTTTATTTCTTCAATTTAAAAAACCTTTATTCCCGTTTGATTTATAGACTAAACACAATAAGGATATTAATTATATTTTATACGGAAATAAATTTTAAGTATTAAGTAAAGCCGTTTATTTAAGAATATTTTTATTAGATTTTTTTTTGATTCTCTTAAATAAATAGAAAAACAACGATATAAACAAGTTACCGTATAAATTTTAATTATTTCCCTTTAAAAAAACTTTTTTTTCCATAAGAAATATTCCAATAATACAAAAAATTACAGTAATTAATTAGGTCTTGATTTCCCTTTAAAATCAAAAAGGTATGACAGGGATTCGCAAGAAAATGATAGGAAAATGTACTTTGGGAATTTTTAAAAAAATGGATATCGGGAATTATTATAAAAATATGTGGAAAAAGTACCTTGGGAGGTGCCCTAGAAGATGTATTTTCCTAACTACTGGAAATGCAATTTCAGAGACCCTATATTAGTTCAAAAATCCCCCCTGGAAACACGCGCGTTCGGCGCTTGTGATGCCCCCCCCCCTCCCCCACCCCCCCACACACACACACACACACACACACACACACACACACACACACACACACACACACACACACACACACACACACACACACACACACACACACACAAAAAACAGACCCTCTGTATTTTTGTTTCAATTTACCTTGCGGCCCCTTCGTCATCCTCGTCATCCTCTTTCTGTAGTTCTACGTTAGCATCTTCTTTTTTTATGTTTTCGTTCACGGCATCCAGAAATTCTTGTTTCTTGTCCGTCACTACATACGTTTCCATTCCTGCAAGGACCGTGTACCTATTTTTTTTGAACGGTCGTTTCCAAACTGACCTTGCAGGCTGCTTTACCATTAGCGCAAATGGTTCTATTTCTTGGATTTTGCCATGATAAACAGGGAAATAGTTCCCGTCTTTATCCCCAAAATTCTCCTCAGCAAAATTTCGAAGCAAATTTCCAATCATCTGGTGGAGAAACGTAACAGAACAAGACTAGTTATTAAACAACTAATTTAAATACCTTTGTTTTTATATTGTAACAATTTAACTTCAAGAGAATATTTTGACTTATTTGACAATTATATTTTGCGATGTGATAATAATTCTACTCGATATACTAACATTTGTATGTGAACTTGTTACCCCTTTTTTTGGCAGACTTTTGATAGAGTGTTAATAGAATGAGCCGAAAAGGTCTAAAACATATCCTGAAGGTGGCTGGACTGGGTTTTTGAGTGACGATACCGTTTAGCTTTGAGAAACTTGTGTACCACCACAAACGATCCAACGGAAAATCGATTGCCACAGCTGTACTGGAGAAAAATTAAAGTTTCAGATGAGGTAAGTTTTATGGAAATCGGAGTTGCCAAAGCAACTTTATGACGTCACTTCCTGTTTTACATAATACCGAATTACTTGTAATCAAGAGATAATTTTGGAAAACGCTCTCTGAATCTTCGACCTGACGTACTTGTCCTTAAGTCTACAAAATTTTACAAATTTCTATGGAAGCGTTTTCGAGAAAATTTCGAGTGAAGTTTTAAGTGTTAAAAAAGTTTAAGGTGTTAAAATACAACATATATGCAAGGCTTGATGAAATAATGTTTTGGTCTGACATGAATTTTATACCATCCAAATACCTTGAGTGAAAATCTCTGCGAAATCGGCCACTTGAATTTTATAAACGTTGGCTTGAATATGAACTGGTCTGGAGTGTTATTTAGCGTTTTTATCAAAAATTGACCCTACACTTATTAAAATGGTCACGAATTTAAATGCGATCGATGAATTTTGTCAAAACTTAGTCCTCATAAAGATTAATTAATATTCAATACAACTGCCAAGTTTCCAATTCATTGAAACGTTCTAAGGCTGTCAATTTACAGCTTCAACGTAGGAAAATATTGAGCTGATTTTCACGAAAGTTTTTTGTTGATCTCATTATGCGTCTCCATTGTCTCGAATCGCCATGCAATTGTAAATTTCAGTACATAATTAATTCATAAACACTTCATTGCTTTGTTTTAAGTGTTACATGAATTCATGAAAGCTACAATTCCACGGCGATTTGATACAATGGAGATGACAACAAGCCACAAGCGCGAAAATCAGCTCAATATTTTCCTGACTTGGCGCTAAAAATTGACAGCCTTAGAATGTTTCAATGAATTTGAAACTTGGAGATTGTATTAAACATTAATTAATCTTCATGAGGACTAAGTTTTAAAAAAATTCATCATTCGCTTTTTAATTCGTGACAATTTTAATAAGTGTAGGGTCAATTTTTGATAAAAAAGCGAAATAACACTCCAGGCCAGTTCATATTCAAGGTAATATTTCTGAAATCCAAACGGAGCGATTTCCTTGAGATTTTCACCTAGGGTATTTGGATGGTATAAAATTCATGTAAGACCAAAAATTTTTTTCATCAAGCCCTGTAGACATCAGTTTTAATAACATTTCAAAATTGTTTTGTTTTTGTTGTATTTTAACATCTTAAAACTTCACTCGAAATTTTCTCGAAAACGCTTCCATAGAAATTTGTAAAATTTTGTAGACCTTAGGAGAAGTACGTCAGGTCGAAGATCCAAAGAGCGTTTTCTAAAATTATCTCTTGATTACAAGTAATTCGGTATTATGTAAAACAGGGAATGACGTCATAACGTTGCTATGGCAGCTCCGATTTCCATAAAACTTACCTCATCTGAAACTTTAATCTTTCTCTAGTACAGCTGTAGCAATCGATTTTCCGTTGGATCGTTTGTGGTGGTACACAAGTTTCTCAAAGCTAAACGGTATCGTTACTCAAAAACCCAGTCGAGCCACCTTAAGCTTGATAAAAACATGGATCATTTGAGTTTGGAATTCTAATGACCTGTGGAATGTGACCTGTAAAAGATTATTTAAAAAGCTGTTAAATAACAGCCAGGGCCGGGTTGTTCGAAGCTGATTAGTCCAATCCAGGATTAGCGTCAATTTTGAATCCAGTTAAACTGACTCAACAATTGAAAATTTCCCAAAGAGTTCTGCCCTCAAGTTTCAACTTTAATCTATCTTCATTACTAGCTGCAAATGACCTTTTGAAATCATTTTTAAACAGAGAAATTATATCCTCGGTTAACTTTTAATTCAGGATTAGCGTTTATCGGCTTTCGAACAACCGGGCCCAGGGTCCAGTTGTTCGAAAGCCGATTAACGCTAATCCAGGATTGAAAGTTAACCGAGGATTTAATTTCTCTTGTTTAAAAATATTTTCAAAAGCTAATTTTAAGTTAGAGGTGAAGACAAGTGAAAGTCGAAACTGTGTTTAAAAAATTTTCATTGGACGCTAAGCCTGGGTTAGCTTAGTCTCCCACGCAGCCGTTATTTGTCTCGTCCAACACGTTCTCAGGTCTAAATTCACCATTATCCTGAATTGTCAAATTGCTCTGAATTCATGATTATAGTGAATTTAGAACACTGTTTCCCAGGACATTTCAGAAAAGAAGAAATTAAAAAAAAACATGTTATTTAGACTGCGGGATTCGAACCCGGAACTACCGCTACCAGGAACGTCTTCTTACCACTAGACCACCGAACAACAAGGCGATGGGAAATTCTATCTGCAAGATATTTATTTTTGAGTCTTGCATAGAATATCACAGATCTAGGCCTAATCACTGTAGATCAGTGATATTCTATGCAAGACTCATAAATATCTTGCAGATATAAATTCCCATCGCCTTGTTGTTCGGTGGTCTAGTGGTAAGAAGACGTTCCTAGTAGCGGTAGTTCCGGGTTCGAATCCCGCAGTCCAAATAACATGTTTTTTTTTTTAATTTCTTCTTTTCTGAAATGTCCTGGGAAACAGTGTTCTAAATTCACTATAATCATGAATTCAGAGCAATTTGACAATTCAGGATAATGGTGAATTTAGACCTTAGAACGTGTTGGACAATTCAGGATAATGGTGAATTCAGATAGGAGAACGGGTTGGTCTCGTCACGGGGAGGAGCGTTGCGTGACGAGACAAATAACGGCTGCGTGGGAGACTAGGGTTAGCTTAATGCACTTATCATTGGCTTTCCCGGGGGTTGACCCCCGGGACACCCCCGGGAATTTGTTTTCACAATCAAACAAAAATCTGCTAAATCCCCGGGGTGTAGGGCATAAAATTCACGCCAAATACCCCTCCCCCATGGGCTAAGAAGCCAGCATACCTTTATTTTCACTGTATATGTGCAGTAACAACAGACAAATTTGTCCATTTTTTTTTTGCTCTCTTTGCACTAATCTTGACGCAGCGTCCATGGTACCAAATGTGACAGCTTGGCCCCGCCTTATCACATTTTATCATGCGTGAACCGGAGAATAAAAAATCTGCTCACCAATAGGCCTGGTAGCTTAGTGGATAACTGAAAGCACTGCACCGGTAGTCGCAAGGCTATGTTTTTCAGGTTTATTTGCAACAGATCAGGTTATTAGTTCATTGCTAGGAACACAGATTTCACTCATATGTCAGTATCATCATCAGTAGTTGTAGTATATTGTTATTCGATATATTCCCATTCAATGACACAAATTGTTCAAAAACTGGAATTTTATGTTTGAGAAAAGTGATCGTTTTGCCTTAGCCCGAAATTCATTGACAACTTAAGCCGAAAAAATCTGAGTATTTCAGCAACTGAGGACGCCGCCACAGATCTCATGACCTATCCCTTCAAAGGTCTCATGAAAACCTAGTTATCAAATTAAGCTATTATTACATTTTTAGACTTAAATACCTGCAGGGCATTTGGTACACAACATCTCTTGCCACCATTCTGTGCATTCTGTGATAGTAGGCTTCACAAACATGCCCCTTGGATTGGACAAGGAAGCAATTTGTTTTTATCTTTAGTTTTTGTATGTGCAAAGCCCGGGGGTGCATCCCGGGGGACTGGCCTATTCGTTTCCAAAACTAAACAATGTCCCTACCCCGCGGGGCAAAAAAATTGTCAAAAATGTACTATTCCCCGCATGTTCCCGGGGTTTCCCCGGGGGTGTCCCGGGGGTCAACCCCCGGGAAAGCCAATGATAAGTGCATAATCGTGCTTTGAACAACCCAGCCCAGGCCCTGTAGGACAATGTCCGGTAAATTTGGCATTTTGACTGATGTAAGCTCAACCAGACGACAGGGGTAGTTCTGCTACAATAAAATTCAGACATAAAATCTTTTCTCTCTAGTGTGAAACGTGGAAAACGTTCTTATAGCATTCCAAAATATTGATCCCTCGACCCTCAGACGAGACATTTGCTCCGGGCGTGCGCGTTACCAAAATGAACTATTGCTCATAATTACGTATGAATGCACTATTGTTTTGCTTTTGGATTTCTATTGTTTTGGCTTTTGTTTTAGTTTTGAGAACGGTATGCATAACTAATGTATGGGGTTAAACGGAAATCTTTCCGCCTGAAAAGTGCAAAATGACGGAGGTTTTTTCGCTCGAACCAAACCAAATTTCCCACCGAAATGTTTACTTTATTCCAATCTTTCCAAAACCGAGTGTGGATGTTGACATTGCGCCTGTTAAAATGAGTAAAAACGCTTAAAGCGCTACTCCATACAAGCCTTTATACGAAATTGCTCACTTCAAGGTAAATATGACGGCACTATTTTTAAAAGTTATTAAAATATTTTCACGTTTCTAGACAGAATAATAACCATATTACAAGAATCCGAGTGTGGATTTCCGAAAAGTAATTCATAAATTGCCAGGCCATGTATTGACAGTAGATACAGACTAATAGAAGCCAAAATTGGCTCAGTCGAAGCATAGTGCACTGAACAAATGGCAAAATGACGGGATGTTTTTCGCTCCAACTAAATCATATTTCCGACCAAAATGTTCACAAGATCCCAGTCTCCTCAAAACCGAGTGTGGACGTTGACATTATGCCTATTTAAATGAGTTATACCGCTAAAAGCGATGACCGCGCGGTTGAACTTCATATAAGCCTTTACTTGACATTGGTCACTTCAAGGTCAAAATGACGGGACTTTTTTTTAAGTTATTAAACTATTGTAACGTTTCCAGATAGAATAATAACCAAATTACTGGAATCCGAGTGTGGATTTCAAAAAGTAATTCATAAATGGGCGAAATTTTGATTTTCCCTTAAAACAAGAGGCTACTATTGTGGCCTACACTCATGCGCTTGCGTAAGTAAGTTTTATGGTTTGTTTTGAACGGGTCACGCACCGCTTCCCCCCTCAACGAATTTTGCGTGACACACTAAAGAACACGCTAAAACACGTTTTTAAGGTGCCTCCATATTGTTCAGCCCTCTCGTCTTTTGTATTCCATTACAGTTAGCCCGATTGTGTGGCTAAAAATATTTTACTTGAAACCAGTAAATCTTTTATCAGTCAACAAAGTGGTATCCAAATGACGTCATCATTCGTTGCCATGGCAACGCGAAAAGAGGTCAAAAATACGCTATTTTAGACCATTTGAGCCTAATAACTTATAAACTACACGGTGAAAGTTTTTGTTTTCGATATATTTTTGTTTAATTGGCAAGAGAAACATTTTAACAAATTTCTTAAAAATTCTGTACATAGAGTTCAGAGCTTCCTTAAATTTATGTAAAAATGACATATCTCTGAATCCTATGTACAGATTTTTTTCAAAATTGGCACAAATGCTTGTTTTGTTTATAAGACGAAAATAAATAAAAATAAAAAAATTTCACCGAGCAGTTTTGAATTTATTAGCCTCAAATGGTTGAAAATGGGGTCGTTTTGGCCTCTTTTGACGTTGCCATGGTAACAAATTTTGATGTCGTAGCCACCTAAATTTGTTCATTGGTTGTCCTAAAAGTTTTCTCTTAACTTTACTGGTGTAGCTGTGATTGAATATCATAGATGTATCATGCTGGGAATGTTTAAACTATTAGGAGCCACCTTAAGTCGTGAATACGACTTATTGTGATTACTGGAGAAAAGTCACTCGCTCATCGTAAACTTTAGAAACACTGTTTGACATGCGCCGGTTCTCGTCTGATCACCGAAGTTAAGCCCTGTCGGGCAAGGTTAGTACTTGGATGGGTGATCGCTTGGGAATACCTCGTGTCGTAGGCTTATCATTTTTCTTTCGTTCACTCCCTTTCATTTTTCATTTTTTTGGTTCCGTCAAGGAGCCACTTGTCCTGAGGAGGGCAAACTGAAGCCAAACGGTCATGAAAACATAGCATACCTTCGACGATATTCCAACGACAACGAATGGGCGACGAAGTTTGTCCGTAATGTACCAGTCAATTCCAGGACCGCCCATCCCCCCCCCCCCCCCCAACCGGGCATACCCCGGGCATTTGACCAGAGGTTAGCTCCGCATGGTGGGGCATTTGACGTGAAACGAGGCCCGACGGGGCGGGCATTTGACTTCAATAAAAACGCTGGTCAGCGGTCGCAAGGTAAAAGATTTCATAATCCATTCTTTCCGGTTCCATGTGTCTGTTGATACGTTGTTACATGTAATTGTGCATTGTTTTTTCAAATATTTTTTTGGAAATCAGATCAACGGACAAAAAAGGAAAGTGACTAAGCAAGATCTTTGTTTACATTTAGTATTTCGAAACATATGTTCAGTTCTATTTTTTCGCTGAAACTAAATCTAGCTATATATAAACAACAGACAACAGCACAAGCAAAGATTGCAAGATATTTAAAGTGAACATGAAAGATAATATAAGATTTATATGTTGGTCGAATTCAAAACCACAACTGAAATAGCGGCATGCATCTTACAGCGTACGTGATCTCACCTCGAAAACAATCCGAACAGCACCAGTTTATAGATTGGTCTTGGCAAGTCTACAAAATATTAAATGTTAAAGAAAACCATCCAGATCGGCTAAAAATTGTTTTGACTTCGCAAATAGCGTTTAAGAACAACTTCAGACTTTACATACAGGCTCAAATGTAATTGACAACTTCGCAAAGTAGTATCAAATTTCCCAACGAACTTTCCACTGTAACTAGTTACTTTAATCCCTCCTTGCCCGGACGGTGGGGCATTTGACGCTCTGTGAAGCACTGCACGGTGGGGCATTTGACCGTATAAACTGCCCACGTAGTGGGGCATTTGACAATTTTTTTTTAAAAAAGTCAAATGCCCGGGGGTTTGCCCGGGGGGGGATGGGCGGTCTTGGAAATGACTGGTACATAATTTTCATTTTCGCTAGTAAACACATTCCTTCGTGTTAATACTAGCTACGCACGAAGGTTTTAAGGTTTTAGAGATCCTCTTTGGTAAAATATATTGATACGTGGATCTGCAACATAAGGGAAGTACCTTGTGTAGGGTAGGAAAAGGTCCCCGATGGTTGTTCCATTTTCACGACTTGGCTCGCAAGGAGCCTTTGATCTGTCTCGCTTTGAATATTTAATTTATTGATTCCCGATCAAATACACACTCGTACCGTGACTTATTCCCGTTACATTTGAAAAGACTACTTTTAAAAGCAATGAAATCAGCAAACAACCGGGCTATTTTTTTTCAATTTTAGCGAATCTCAATAACAGAATTATGCACAAAAACTTTTACTCGGTCTAGAATGACTAGTATGACTAATTTTCGAATAAAATACACCAGTTGTATCGAAAATTGCCCTAGAAACTGATTTGGAAATGAAAATTGCAAAACATACACAGACATATTTGCGTAGGCGACGCGTGTGAAGTTAGATATTTTGCTTACATATAAATAATCACATGTCATTACGATTGAATTTTAGCATGTTTTATAATTATTTCCTCAAAACTAACCAGAACACAGAGAAAAGTGAATCACAAATTGATATCAACATAAATTCTCACCAAAAAATTGTAATTTCTTTTACGGTAAAGTCCCTCATCTGTAAGAAATCTGCTTCTTCGGTTTTGATCGCCCCGCACTGATAGCAGCGTATGAATTTCCTTGAAGCAAGATTCAGTTACTGAAAGCTCTCCTTTTTCTCCACTATAGCTGCTTTGGGTATTCTTTAAAGCTTTCTCTTTCCATTTTGAATATTTTAAATGTGAGTTATTAATGCGATGACACGAAACTACGGTTTTAAAAACCAAGCACATGCCGAGCGCGGCAGCCATTTTTGTAAAATATGTTGGTGACCCGAGGACCCGGTCACTAAAATATGCGTGCATAAATTTGCATGCAAAATCGTGACACAAAAAATAACAAGAAAAACGGAGCCGAAACCTTACCTCATGTCGCTTCGCGCATGAGTAAAAATGGCGTTTTCACAGTGATTTTAAGGGTCAAATTGGGGGTCTGGGAACGAGTTTAAAAAGTTAGAACCAAATGTCACCCAATTTTTTGCCATGTACAGCTGTGAACACCGGCCAAACACTCATGATATTCAGTAAAGATAAACTATGCGAAACAAAATTGCCCGTCCAGACTGTCTAATTCTTGTCAGGTTAATATAATTGTCCCTGGACTGACAAATGACTTGTTTAGAGAAGAAAATTATTTGCAGGCTTGTCAGAAACCCCCAGGGCTTAGGATGGCCTGCGAATGAGTGAAAGAGAAAAGAGAAGGAGCTTCAGCAACCAGTCAGGAGTGATTTCAGACAGTACATAACAATGTCATTTCAGTTACATCTTTGTAACATATTCAGTTCAGGTAACTTGGCATAATTCCCGGGGGGGGAGGGGGTACTCCCTATAATGGGCTATACGGGGATGCTCCACCCGAAAGGGGTACCTTTTTGAGGCTGGAGGTATATGAAAGGGTCGTGATTTCACGAGTTAAAGTATATGAAAGGGTAGGGATTTCACGAAGAATAGGAAAGGGTACCGAAAACACGCCGATGAAAAAGGTAGGGAAAACTGCCATTTAAGTCCAATAAAAAGGGCCTTTCAAAATAAATCAAACAGACGCACGTGAAGGCTATATGAAAGGGGTACCATTTTCATTTAAAGGTATATGCAAGGGGTACCATTTTCAATGAAAGGTATATGAAAGGGGTACCTTTTCTGTCAAAAACGGTATATGAAAGGGTAAGGGTTTGAACCTCGGAGCGGAGCATCCCCGTGCAAAACTTTGTTGAGTAACCCCCCCCCCCCCCTCGGGGCATAATTCTGAAATCGTGATCATGAATTCACATCACAATGTCCAACAAGGTAATATTTGGGGCAGTACACAGCTCCCCAAAAAAGTTTTTAAATATTCATTAGTTTAAAGGGGCTATGTCACCATTTTTAGCGTTACTTCAAGAAGCCAAAATACATCTTAATTTCAGTGAAATTCCAAAACTAAGAATCCAGTTTTGTTTAAAATTATTCTACTAGTTCTCTAAGAGTAAAAATAAGTGTTTTGGGCTGCAGATGGCCAGGATGGAAATGGATTGCATCTTGAAAAAATTGAGGCAATTTTTTCAAGTTTATCGCTTGCGTCTTAGAAAATTCGCTAAAACTCTGATTATGGTTTATTTTCTCTACTAAAATTCACTTGATATCTTCCTGTTAGTGTTCTTTAAGCACTACGTGTACGACAAAGGTACTTAGTTTTAATTTGGGGCAGTTTTGACCCGAAAACCTAAAAATCACCATGACATAGCTCCTTTAATGTTTCGACTGACCTGTACCTGAGTAAGTATTTTCATCCAATTTTTCTTATTTTCGTTAAAACTTTGACAACCCTAACCTTGCGTGGCCACAGGCGACTATAGTCACGTTACCCATAACTTTGCCTTTGGCTCGTGTTTCTCTGCACTTCTCGTGTGTTCTTAAAAATTCCCAAGTGCTTATATAACTCAACAACGCACGAGGAACAAGTTTTTTTTATTTCTTTTATAAAATAAAAACGGTTATAATGAACCTTACGTCACGCGCGTGCTTTATCGAGTTATAATGAACTCGGTTTAACCAATCATAGCGCGCGCATTTCCTGGAGCATTTTATAAATGGGAAATAAAATGCTAATGGCCATAAAGAGAATGAAATTTAAGGACATTTGATTAACTTGGCCGCGAAAGGGTAAAACGTAACTTCCGTACCCTATCTTTCTTTCTCCAACAATGGCCACTAATATTTGCTTGTCCATTATATTAGAAGGGCCCCTGTCAGGGCATTAAATTCTGACAAGGGAAACAGGGGGGGTGGGTAGTGGGAAAGGGAAGAAGTTAAGCAACTGAGCACTAAAAAAGAATCCTTCATTGTTAGGGAAAGTGCATTTAATATGGTGAGGAAAGGAGGGTATGAAGATGTTAATGGGGGCCCTGAAATGTTTGGGGAGTGTGTTAGGGGGGGGGGGCTTTGGAAAAACGATGAGGTCACAGGGTGGGAGGGGCACAGAATTTTTTCCTTGATATGAACAGTGCAATTTTTATTTTTCCCCTTATAAACAATAACAAGCAAGTTTCCAATCAATGGCATGCTAGAAACTTTCTTTATTTGAGCTTTACGGTAATTATTACCGTCGCTTGCAACTACCTGTCCACACGCGTGACAAAAACATGTTCTGCTGGCCAATCAAAATTCAAAGTTTTGACAATCAAACTTCAAAGTTTACCCGCCCACTTGGGGACGTTTTGGCGCCACTTACGCAAATGATCGTAGCTGATTTATCCACCGTTTGGCAACTGAAGACATGGCGTTTACAATAAATAAGTTTGGCAGGAATTTCAAGCAAGGTGTTCCACCGTCAAGTGATTAGATAGATAGATAGATAGATAGATAGATAGATAGATAGATAACTTTATTTATACACGGTATTTCCATCAGCTTAAATTATCATAATCAGCTAACTACCTAACTTCCTAACTACAAATAAGAGGTACAATATAAAAAAATTTACGAAACCAAGTGATAGAACTCGCACAACTTCATTCATATAGGGAAGTTGGAAGAAGGTTGCGCGTAGATGCGAAGACAGGTAAACTTTGGGCGGGTAAACTTTGAAGTTTGATTGTCAAAACTTTGAATTTTGATTAGCCAGCAGAACATGTTTTTAAGTCACGCGTGTGGACAGGTAGTTGCAAGCGACGGTATCAGATACTATAATATCCTACTCTTTGTCTTCATCTTTTTATTTATGGAATCATCTTTACAGGAATCTGATGGTGTATTGGCATTATAATTGGCATTGGCCAATTTCCTTGCTCTTAATAATAGCGTAGCTAAATATGCCTCAGTTTGTTCTAGGTCATCCATTACATCCATTTGGATGAGACACTTCATTGCTTTTTATGTGAAACCTTGGGAGTGGCTTCATAGTCCCCAGCTGCTTAGCGCGAATTATTTCTGCGAGGGGGGGGGGGGGGGGGGAGGGGGCATTGGGGCCTATAAGAAACCGGAAAACCTCTCAAAAGTTCCGTGAAAATCGAAAAACCGCGATCAAAACCGAAAAACCGCCGAACATAAAGATCAAAATAGCAAATTCACAAACCTTAAACCATGACCCTTGATACCACAGCGAAATATAACTACAGTCGAAAACCTGTATGTAACGGCCCTCACCCTCTGTAACGGCGATTTCGAAAAACTCATCTTTCTTCTTTCATTTTAAAGCTATTGCAATAGCACTTGGATGGCGCAATACGTGAACTTTCACGGGTTGATCGAGGTTAAATAAAAAAAGTCTAGAAACTAGAAGCGTAAAACCAAAACCGAAAAACCGCTCATAAAAACCGAAAACCGGATGTTTAAAAAGGAAAAACCGAAAAACCGGATATTTTGAGTGAAAAAACCGAAAAACCGATCTAGAAAATGATCAAAACCGAAAATTCGAAAACCCCAATACCCCCCTCAATTAGAGTGTGATTGGCAAAATTAAACAAAAGAAATCAATGGAATTATAGTCTAATACAGTAAATGCCCACATATAAGAACCTAAACTTTAAGAACCTGTTAGGCTAAAATTTTTATTTCAAACCCCCTTTTCATAAGAACCTATTAAGCCTAAAATTTTTAATACGTTCTTATTTCACAAAAATGAAGGCACAGATGAAAATACAGAAAAAAAATTTAGTCTAGGTTTAAGTCAGTAAGATTCAAAGAATGAACTAAAATGAAAACCATATCATGTCTGCGCCAATACTGGTTTACACAATGCGATTGTATTCAGAATACAGTTCCATGTGTCTCTCTCATTTTCGAAGTCACAGTTTTCGAAGCACATTGAAACTTCCTTGCATCTATGTCATGCATCAATGGCTTCCCTTATCACATATGCCTGTTGTAGTTATCTGTGCTGATCGCTAGTGCCCCTATCAAATTACGAACCTATTTAAGAACCTAAGTAGCCTAAAATCCCACTAAATACCATTTCTATAAGAACCTATTTAGGCTAAGTTGGAAAAATCTAGGTTCTTATACGTGGGTTTTAACTGTAGTGCGTACTATTCTACTAACTACTCCAAAAAGGGTTCATCGCCGCACTACTCCGTATTGCTGGCGCATGAAACAATTGCATGGAAATCGAAATCAGACGTTATACATCAGGGTACTTACATTTCTCGCTTGAAAACGTGTGTTCTTTCTTCAACAAATTAACCTAGAGAAAAATCATCAATTCAGGTACAAGGAAGGAGAAGAAGAAACAAACCACATTTCATGAGAAATCGTCGAAATAAAAGTCAGAATTTTTACCGTTGTTCCGAGCCTGAGAAAACAGACGTCGTTTCCGGCGCGGCGCCACCACTGGGGCCTCTGCGAAACTGACGTCTGATAAATGAGCGCCAAAATCTCGTACATGTCACGTAACCGCTACCCCTTCTGGGTAGTGCTTCTGATTGGTTAAAACAAATTTCCCTCGCGGCACGTGTGGATCACACGCGTATGACAGGATGCCACCACAGATTTCTGTTGTGTAATATTTGTAAATCTCATCAAAGCTACTTCGTCACGATACATATTACTTGGGAGTTCAAAGAGCAGAGAATAATGTCTTCATTTAATTGATGAATTGCCGTTTGAAGTGAAATTGTCAGGGGGGCCCGAAGTCAGGTATACGTGGGTGACGTGCAAGACGTGTCTTCGCCTACTCATAAAGAGGAAGAAAGTCAACTGGGTTTTGATCGTACCTGCACCGTGAGTACGCCATCTAAAACTAGTTCGGTTGTGCCTTCATTTCCGAAAAAAGTATCACCTATCTCAAAACAGGAACACAACTCGTCGGATATCTTCTTGGCTTTCCATTCGCATCACACTCGAAGCGGCAGACTTTACTAAGAATTTTCATACATTCTTGGAAAAACTACGGTATATAGGAAATTACATTTTAAAATGTGGATTACGGTACTTTGTAAGAAACATTTCATTGATTTTTTCTTTATGTTATCAGTAGATCGTTTTCATTCACGTGACAAAAATCTTGGCAACCGTTGCTACGCCTCCATAGCGGTGTACCAAAGTGTAAACAAACCCGAGCGCGGGTGCTGTGATCAATCGTTCGATGTGGAAGCAAAAACGGTCGAGATAGGGGTATTTATTTCCCTTGAGTACGTGGTGGAGGGCGGGTACTCGGGTATGTTTTAGGTGGGTATGTGCTGCCCCGGTCTCCAAAGTTGGACCCCGTCAGTTTGAAAGAATATTGCATTCAAAATTATATCCCGTTCAAGAAATCCAATTTTCGCATTATTTTTTCTACCAGAAAAAGAAAAACGCAATTAATTATCTAGAATCGAACCCGGAACCTCTGCATGCTAACATCCTTCTTTCACCACTAGACCACTGGGTCGATCCGAAAAAACCAAGAAAAATTTAAATATAAAAGGTGCTTTTCTTAATGATACATCTATAACCCTAACCCTATCCCTAGATCTAACCTAATCGTGAATCTAGCTTAGGTCTAATAATCGCTTTACCTAAACCCAGTTTTATCTAATAATGATAGCCTACTTTCATCCCAATCCAGGCATAAACAAGAGAGAAATGGCATCGACCATTACAAAAGGCTTGGTTACCAATGAATGCTAATGATGGCATCGACCGTTAAACATGGGTCGTGACTAGAATGGATACTCCAAAATCAGGTTGCATCACCTCGGACACTTATTGAGAATTACATAACGTAATGTCGACACTCAGCTAGGCTTAGGCTTACATAGCCTACCGTACCACTGTACCACCTAGCTTCTCGGGTTGCTTAGTCCTAAATTTGACTATATAAACTGCTGCCCCTAACCTCAACTGAAAGCTAACCAGTTACTCCGTTATATAAGTCTCAATAAGGTGTCCAACCTGATTTTGGAGTATCCATTTTAGTCACCACCGTTAACAATGGGTAGTTTCTTGGTGTTGCAGATGGTGTGATCACCAAATGACGTATAACAAAAGATTCAAAAGACACTGAACAATAGAGTGTTTTCACTCACGTGACGGACGGCCATATTGGAGTGCTAAAACAATAGCAAATGTTTGAATAAGAATAGAGCTTAAGTCCCATAGGATTCGTTTGGGACACCAATATGGCCGCCATTTCTTTGTTTTGGGACACCAATATGGCCGCCGTGACGTCACGTGAAAACACTCTATACCCCACACCACCAACCAACAATGGCTTCCGCAACACCAAGAAACACCCTAAAAATGGCATCGCTTATTTACGAAAGGGAAATCGGCGTAAGCGATACGTAGGATCTACGAAAGACCTAATCAACCAAAAAAATGAACAAACATAACAATAAACTGCAGGGCAGATCAGCCTTGCAGTTTATTTTTATCTTCATTTATTTCACTTATTTATTTCTCCAAACCTTAGCAGATGATACAGAATTGAATATAAGATGGGAAAAGTAAGTAAATTATATAAAATTTTCAAGGAAAGAAAACGTACAGTACAAAATTACACCACTTAAATTAAGTCACATTGTATATAGGAAGGAGAGGAGAGGGGCACATCTAGATAAACTAATATTGTGCCCCTTAAGTTACATCAGTATAACGAAAAACTTGTAATTTTTTAGTAAAAAAAGTAAAGGAAAACTTATAAAAATAACTCGGTAAATTGTCAAAGAGATGATGAGTATTGAGTATTGAGCAAGGTACCAGCATAAAAGTGCTTTTCTAAACATCTTTTTAGATGGTTTGTCTCTGGTTAATTGTGGAATATTATTCCAAAAAAATCTTCCAATAACGCTCGGGCAGAATCTCCTGAGATTAGTTGGAAATGAGGGTATGACTACTTGATTTGACGATGCACTGCGGGTATTAAAACAATGGACTGCAAGGCTGATCTGACCACGTAAAAAAGTAATATTTGCGAGACATCATCACGGCAGAAACCGATAAAGTAGGATCGTAACCGTGAACAATTGTTTCGTTGTTATTGCAACTCATCAGCACGGTGTAACGATCGAAATGTCCCCAGCAAGAAAGCCAGCGCAAATAGACTGCACAATGACCCGTTCACAATATCAGGTTCACAATATCAGGTTATTCTGCGGGTATTGTAGATATGTAGCTCAGATACTAGTGAAACAGGTATATTAGGAAACTTTCCATTGTGGAAATAATAATAAAAAAGCATGCATGTGTTCAGTTTAACAATATCAGGAAATTTCAAAAGGCTTAGGCGAAAGGCGAATGCAAGTTGAAATTAAATTTTTCATTGTTAAATACTTTAAGACATGCAGTTTCAACAATAAAGATTATTTGTCAATTATTATTATTGCTTATTTGTCATTATTATTATTATTATTATTATTATTATTATTATTATCATCATTGATAATTATTATTATTATTATTATCATCATGAATATTTTTAGCATTTTAGTAGGTTAATAATTGTAAACGTGAAATTATTTGAGAAATTTTTTAATTAATTGTAAACGTAAGATTGTTGGAAATTTTTAATAAAGGTTTTATATATATTTTTATCATCATTATTATTATTATTATTATTATTATTAAGTAATGGTCCTAGTAAGAACTAGGCAACCCAACAGCAGGGAATGCAGAAAGGTGTTAAACCGTCCACCTCATTGGCTAAAACACGAAAATCTACTATCACTTCATCAGATAGCGCATTTATTTCTCTGTAGTTTACTTATTGCTTCCCTTTTAGTGAAAACTATTCCGAGTTTTAATGCAGCAAAATTTCTGTGGGAAACATGGAAAATTAGAAGCCTTTCTTGGCCGTTGTTTTGGAGTCTCACGATTGGATAATCTTGTAACACAAAAGAAATATCGCTTTAAAATAAAGTTTCCATACATTTTATTTCAAAAACGTGTTGTCCATAGGTTGATGTATTCTCAGTAAGAAAATCTAAACATTCTTATGTGGGGAAAGCGAAATGCCGCAGAACAATATAGGATTGCCTAATTCTTACACGCATTGTTACTTAAGTTATTTCTATTTCTTTTTTTTTGTAAAAGTCATAAGGAATTTTTTTCTATTTTTTCCCATCCGCATTTTGTTATCCGCATTTTATTATTCGCATTTTCCTATCCGCATTTTATTATCCTCATTTTCCTATCCGCCGTCCGCCGTCCGCCGTCCGCCATCCTCCATCCGCCATCCGCCATCCGCCATCCGGTCCTCGTTTTACAGACACCCGTTGTTGTTCTCTTGAAATTCACAAATTTCAACTAACTATTATTAATTTAATCAAAACTAAAACACAATTCTCGAATCTGAATGGTTATCAGCAGGCCCGATTAGAGCATTAATAGGACAGTTTACGCGTCATGCTTGTAATTGGACGATGTAATTGGACAATTAACAGTTATTTGCGCGCGCTATCCTTTTTCCGTGCATGCATCTCGGTCAAAAACGCACTCAATTGTTATGTTTTTAATCACCAAAACGTGTAACCATTTAACGTTTTATCCTCGAATTTTGTTACAGTTATGATTAATTGGTAACAGGACTTCGTGTCGTCCAATTCTGCTGTCTTATCATACACGTGATTAAAAATATCGGACTCCCACGATTTTGTTGATCACTCGTATGATTACAGACCGAATTGGACCCCACTCAGTCCTATTACCATTATATATTTTTCAGCAAGTTGGAGATCATGTATTTAAAATTTTTAATCAAGCCGTAGTCGAGGGATCAATTGCTGTTTCTAGCAAATCTCCAGAAATTCTAATTTTACTTTGCAGTTGGTGTTATGCTTTTGTATAGCGCGAGATCACGTGTCGGATCTTGATGCTACTGCCTCTTAGTATTATTGTGTAACTAGAAATAGCTGAGAGCCAGTGAAGTGCTGCGATGTTACTCATCAAATACAGTGTAGTGTCAATACTTATAATGATTGTCAATAGGCTCTGTGATGATTACTGTTTTTTTTTTTTTTGTATATATTTTCCCAAAAATGTAAGTGAATTGTTTGAATAATAAGCATGAATTTGTGTTAAATATAAATATAGTACTAAATAGTACAGAATTCGTCGTTTTCCATTGCTTAGCTTGTAATGTTTTATGCCCCCGGGCATACGACGAGGAGAGGCTAGCTCCGCATAGTCATAGTCCAATGTAGACATCCTTAGGGCTTGTCACGCAATCTTTCCTCCCTCGTGCTACATAGTGGGAAATTTGACGCGAAATTAAACGAGGCTCGGACGGGGCGATTGACTTCAACAAAAAACATTGGTCAGCGGTAGCAAGCTAAAGGATTTCGTAATCCATATTTTCCGGTAGTTTCCATGACTACTTCCAGCGATTGATAAAATTGTGTTTGCATGATAACTCTGCGTAATAAGTAAACAGCTTACCTCGAGCAAGAACGCAAAACCTTGGCTTTGGTTACTTTTAGGTGTGCCGCGCTGTATAGCGAAAAACCAACTGTATTAGCGCGCGCTGAAGTAGCGCATTTAATGTCGTCAAATTACGTCAACAAAGTACTAATTAAAGTTTAAAAATGAAAAAAACTCAAATTTGAAGAGTTACAAAAGAACGAAATGTCACTCAAAAATTGCTCTCCGGACGTGTGTGGTTGCTCTTTATCAGGTTTTTTATCTTTCAACCATGCAATTGCAGACTCGAGAGAAATTACTACTTTTAGAAACTCGATCCTAACATTCATCGTTTTCTCTCAAAATGACTATGATCGCGAGATTAATTCAGTCGCAATTTAAGCGCGCGCTAATACAGTTGTTTTTACAGTTGCTAATACAGTCGTTCAAAACCAATCATCGTTTTCTCTCAAAATGACAATTTTACCCGCCATATGATCGGGAGATTAATTCGCAATTTTAGCGCGCGCTAACACAGTTGTTTTTACAGTTGCTAATACAGCCGTTCAAAACCAATCATAGTTTTCTTACAAAATGACAATTATACTCGCCATGTGATCGCGAGATTAATTCGCTATTTTAGAGCGCGCTAATACAGTTTTTTTTTACAGTTACTAAATACAGTTGTACATGTTCAGACCTATCCTGACCACGCAGAATTCTACAACTACTGCCGCTGATGATACATACTGCATCCTCACTCAAAATCATAGTTCACGAAAAAGTCCACGAAATCCTCAAAACGATCTGTTGCGCCGTATATAAAGCGCCCAGGTCTCACTCGGTCAAATGAAACACAGGGAGCCCCGTCACGATTAGTGTGCTGCTCGCCAAAGGGCTCGCAGCAATTAAAGAATCTGACCCACCCAATTTGCATTGCGCGCCTTCGTTGGTTCATCCGCCATTTTCAGGGCCCCTGAAAGTCCATACTGTATTGTAGATGAGAAATTCACTCGTGCAAGAGGTGATATACTTGCGCAAATATGGAATAGAGCCGTATCATAACAATAAGAGAAGCGCGCAATGCAAACTGGGTGGGTCAGACTCTTTAACAATTCTTCACTTCAGTTTCGGTGAAAAGTGGTAGATATTTACCTCGCCGCGATACCAAACCAGTTCAAAGCCAGCCCCAATAAGATCCTTCTTTTCTGACAAAATGAGAGAAAAACTCGCGCGTGCAACCAAGAACAATGGCGAGAGGTGAATAGCAAATACTATCCAGATTTTAATAGCCACTCAGAGTGCGCGAATAACACTAAACTACTGGTTTGGTATATACTAAATGTTTTTGTTTGTTACTGTTGTTGAAATGTCATGTTAAGTTAACCACCCTTGGTGTTTTTGATTATTAGATCTTTATAACGATGATCGTGTTAATAAAGAGAAGAATTAACGCATTTTCCTAGTCCGCGTTTTACTAGTCCATGTTTTACCAGTCCTCGTTTTACTAGTCCTCCTTTTACAAGTCCGCGTTTTACTAGTCCTCGTTTTACTAAGTTCGCGTTTTACAAGTCCAGTCCAGTGCAGTCCAGTCCACAGATAACAGTATGCCCAAAGCAACACAGTTCACGAAGTAAACCCAAGTCCTTCTGATTCATCATCGATCTTAATAAAAAAAAGCGCAGACAAGAGTAACTCGCAACGTCAGCAAAGGGCTTCCAAGACAGCGAGCTGCACTCCAACTAAACGTTCTGATGCGTTCTCTACAATTCCATAAACATTTTACAATCGAAATCTGTTGTTCACTGCTTCTGAATTTTGATATGACCTAAGTGAAAAAGCCCCAATTAGTTAAAAACCTTCTGAATATGCAGCGAACACAGTCTGCCATTTATCAGTTGTTGAGGAACCGCTAGTTCCTACAAGATTCCTATATAACAATACAGTTTCCAATTAGAAATGTTCATCGAGATGAAGAACCCTTGTCAGTGTTCACATTGACTCCACTTCGAATTTCACTTGGAAAATCCACTTACTACTAACAATAAAGTTTGGATTCGTCGTTCCCTACTGCAAGGAGTTACGAATGCCACGAGTTTAAGCTGTACATAGCTTCTTGTTTACTTTGTGTTTGACCCGAACTTTACAGTACAACATTCATTTTACCTATAGTGAGTATACTCCATAAAATACTAAATACTTTCATGGTTTTTTTTTTAGTAATATTAAAATGACAGCCGTAAGCTTACATATCAGCTTAACTACAGCGATCCGATCAATACAACCGGCCCGAGCAAGATGCTTACGCTAAAAACGCCTAACTTAACTAACTACAACTATTGATACAAGAATGATAAATTACGTGCCATCTGGTTCTGGGTGCCAGAAGCTTTTATCGCGCGCTCGCGTCTCTCATGTATTACTTGCCTTAATTGTCTAAGGTTTCCTACATGTATCTTATGCTAACATACCAACAACTTGTTCTTTGAGACCTTTAAGAAATTAAATGATTCTCCAACATTTTTTACATTGCTAAATAGTTTGACAAAGCGAACAAATGTAATTTGTTCGTATCGCCATTCAATAACACAGAACCTGAAGTTCAAAACTCAAGCAACGATTGTGTTATACGCTGCAGTCAATTATTTTCCAAACATCAGTTCATCCATTTCAAAACGTCCAGTCATCTCCCCCGAAGAACCTATGAAAAAAAAATCAAACCAATAAGGATCACAGAAGACTAACGTTCCCGTAATTGATCAGACTAAACAATAGCCCTTTTCGAGGGCATGAACAGGGGTATGCAAATCAGCCAATGTGTTAGATTTTTTAAATAGCCGAATCCGTCGATCCGCAAAATGGTTTGCTAAAGTTTTGAGATGCAATAAAATATGTGCCGACTTACGTTCTTGCGGTTCCTGAGTATGGAATGGTTCTTTTAGCAAAAGACCTCCTCTTCAGTTTTCTTATACCTTGCAGCTGAATGTCGACTAAATCAGCACAGGGTGACCACGCGTAATCTCGGTCATGACGAAAATACGAAACGAAAAACATGTCCGAAGATGGTTAAGATCCGAGATCCGCACCGTTTAAGAAGCAAACACCCAAATCCAGGGCCCAAAAAAAATACAGAGCCGCATTCCGCTGCATTTTTAGAATCCACAAATCCGTTAGAATTTTTCTTCTGACTCCGAAATCCGGGCAATGTTATTTATTACTGAATCCGCCGATCCGTAGACCTAGTCACCCCCTCCTTTTCGTTAATACAATGTACAACTAAAACAAACCAATACAGCCAAGTCCTGCTATAACGGACACCTTCGGGAGCACGATCTGAGGAAGTCCTTAATAGCGAAAGTTATTTCAGTTGATGTCCGCTACAGCACGATGTCCGCAAAGCGAGAGTTGACTGAACAAACATAGTGGAAAGGGCCACTTGTAAAGACGTGTTACGGCAGTCATTATAGAACACTCTATGCAGCAAGTTCGAAAGAAATGACACATAAACAAAAAGGACATTGTTTGCGAAATGGGAATTTATATATCAAAGATTGATTGTTTTATATTTAAGAAACCTAAAATTTACTTTGTTGGCATAAGTAAGTACAGAACTGGCATGCGTAGCAGGCACTAGAGTGGAGAGTGAAGTAAAGATCTGGATGCGCGTGAAGCGTGTGGAAAGAGCGCAGAGCGCGAATTGAGCGCTCTCTGCACGTGCCTTCAACTCCCTCTTCTTGCGCCTGCCACGTAGCTGTGGTTTAAGAGACCAAACCACTCAGTTACGCGCGTCTCTACTCTGTGACGGAAATCCTGATGCAACAGTCTTTGATATGTTAACAATTTAAAGAAAACGTTCTCTGGTTAAAAAGTTTAAACTTATGAGCTTTCGATTGCCAGTCTGCAATCTTTGTTACTTGGGGAAATGCTGGGATTATTTTCGTCAGTCCAAACCAGTCAAAATAATTTAGGTTCGACTATATTACGGAAAAGAGTTCCAGTCCCGGCAAAATTTTAAAACCAAGAAGACTAAAAAAGTTATTAGAAACACAAAAATCGTGTTCCCGAAGCTGTCTGTTGTAACAGGAGTTAAACTGAATACATACCATTTGACTGTACACATACCATTTTACCATATGACTGTACACATACCATTTTACCAAATGACTGTACACATACCATTTTACCATATGACTGTACACATACCATTTTACCATATAACTGTACACATACCATTTTACCATATGACTGTACACATACCATTTTACCATATGACTGTACACATACCATTTTACCATATGACTGTACACATACCATTTTACCATATGACTGTACACATACCCTTTTACCATATGACTGTACACATACCATTTTACCATTTGACTGTACACATACCATTTCTTCATCCTGGCAAGTGCAAATGATGTTCACTTCACAAATTATCTGCTACCACAGGCAGCCTACATTCATTTAGCAAATCGTACAGTTCGCCCACACTTATGGATCGCCGCTGAGAAATGAAAGCCAGTGCAATAGCAGATGGATTCAGAGTTCGCTTGTCAAGGAAACGTATATGTTTTGGTGACAATCCCAGTTTCTCAGCTACCGCCTTCCACTCATCTCTACCTGCAAAACAAAGTGATACCTTTATTTTGTTTCAATAATGTATTTACACATTTTGCCCTTCATTGCCAAGAATAATTAAAACTAGCAGTAATCGGAGATCATGGAGACGCGTTCGAAGGAACTTCCGGCGGAAATGAGCCCCTGAAAAAAACCAATAGGGGCGGCCATTTGGAAGACCGTCTACCAAAAAATCTCAAATTTTACTGCATGTAAACCACAGGACAACCAACACAAACCAAATTAGAATTGCGTTCTTCGAACGCGATTACAAACATCATTCGAGAAATGAATGTGTCATCATTAAAAATATAGTAAACAATCGTTTTAATTTTTTGTATGTAAGACAAACATTCAATAATGGTAGTACAGTTTCATGCAAATAACATTTATTAGATGGAATAGACATTCATTCGCCTTGTTTGATTGTTTCATAAAGTTAATAAAATTTCAATAACAACCTAGGTAAAGATAATGAGCAAGTATCACGGACATTTTGAGCTTTTTTGATCAAATCCATGCTGCCATACCTTTACTTATTTTCAAAATAATATTTAAACAACAAGTTAACGAAATCAACCAGTTATTGAAAGAGAAACAAATAATGGTCTCTTTTTTCCTGTTTTGGAGACGAAAATGTGTGAAAAGTTAGCCTAACTTTTTTCAAGTTGCATTTCATTCAGATCCAGTCCCTCTCTGACTAGAGTCTAGAGACACGGGTTCGAACCCCGTTGAAGACCTGAATTTTTTTCAGGTTTCTTTTCGCAATTGCTAAAATTGCGTTCACAACTGCGAGGATCATTCTTCATTTGAGTCTTTATACACTAGGGTGGTAATTTATCACAAAACTCGACCTTTATTTTTTTAGTTTCTGAAGGTTTTTGTTGTTGTTTTGTTTTTAAATGACACCACCTCCCCGTGACATAAGAAATATGATACAAATAAATAAAGTAATAACATCTTTTCTAAATCAAGTGCAACACTTACCGCTCAAGTCAAATGTAAGTTCCCTCATCTGGCCAACTGGGATATTCTGGATATCAAGTTGTTCGGGCAAAAGTGGGCCTGGAAAAAAATTGGTGTGGTCAGAAAAGGGCAACAAGAAGGGGTATACATCATGCAGAGAGGAGGAGAATCAGGACGGTCTGAGGCCCCGTCCACACGTATCCGGATATTTTTGAATCCGCAACTTTTTTGTTACGGATTAGAAAATATTCGCGTCCACACGTAGCGTAATCGAATGGTATTTGCCCGAATTCGCCGGATAAGTGTGGACGGAAGGCCAATCCGCAACAAAAAAAGTTGCGGATTCAAAAATATCCGGATACGTGTGGACGGGGCCTGAGATCGCATCAGTGTCACAGGACTAATACACGAAATTAGCTTGAAATAATTAATATTTAGTAGTAAAATAGAAAATGACATTTCTTTGATTATTAAGTGCAAAACCCCCTTTTCCTTGAATAAATATGACTAAAAAGCATTTAACCCAAAATGATTTAAAATAAGATAATTGCAGAAAAACATATAAACATGCATGCAATGTCCAAATATAAGATATGTTAAGAAAAACAATGTGATTTTTATGATTTATGCGAGTTCAGAGTTGTACCTTTTTAGCGAGTTAAAACTATAAAAACATAAGATATATTCGTAAGTAAGAATATTTCAATATTTTACTTGATTCCGGTCCTCTGCTCGAGCGGTCCTCCCAGGAGCGGCGTGAGACTTCGCTCTCCCACACTGAGCAACAAATCCAGGGCGTATATAATGGATTTCACTTGCTTCGCTCCCTCGAACAAGCACCCAGTATTTTATTTATTTTTTTTTTTGTATTTGACTTTTTCAAACTCAACAAATCAAAATCAATTTGGATAATTTTTGGTACTTTGCGGCTAACCTGGAGTAAATTCCAACTTGTCATTTTAAATATGAACCGCATTTATAAAATTCACGCTTTGAAACACACGATCCGAAGTTTGAGACGTTTAGGGTAAAAATTGTAGAAGTTACTTGTGTTCAAAGTTACCCTATTTTGGCCTAAAAAATGGTCTTCAAATCGCGCGACCAAAATACCAAAATGTCACGTGATCTATCTAATCTAATACTATAATTCACAAAGGTTTCCCATCACTGTGAATATAAATATGAACAAAAATAAATAAATAAATAAATAAATAAATAAGTAAAAAATTAAAATAAAAAAAAGTACAAGTTCAGTGATTGGAAGAAAAATAATCAGAAAGTGCCGTTTTAAAAGCGGCCACGCTCGGCTGGTTTATGATGGAAGAGGGTAAAACGTTCCATTCTTTCAGAGTTCTGTGACGTAATGTTGGTTGCAAGATCAGATCAATCTGGTACAGGGTTGTGCCTAAAGAATACCGTTTAGAGGGACGTCGGACACCTTATTAAGACTTATATAACGTAATGTCGACACTTGGAATTTTATTTTCAATAAATTTTTAAGTGTAAAAAAGAAAATCTAAAAACCCCCACTCAGGATTGAACCTATGATTTCAGCTAGGCTTAGGCTTAGATAGCCTACCGTACCACTGTACCACTGTACCACCTAGCTTCTCGGGTTGTTCAGGCCTAAATGTAACTATATAAACTGCTACCCATAACATCAACTGAAAGCTAACCAGTGACTCCGTTATATAAGTTGCAACAAGGTGTCCGACGTCCTTCTGAACGGCATTCTTTAGGTTTAACCCTGGTTAGTATGGCGGAGAGTAAGAAAACTTAGCGAGTTCGTCCTGATACAGTGTAACTTGGCTGTAGACCTCCACATCTTCATCTTCGTCGCTTTCAACTGGTCGCGGCTAAAAGGAATGACTCAAAAGGACCTCATTAAATATTCAACACTAACATCAAACGATGTTTTCCCTGATTCGAAGACTGTAGTGTAAAGAATATTTAATGAGGTCTTTTTGAGTCATCTCTTTTAGCCGCGACCCTTTCAACTTCCTCATGGTTGCTTGAAACTTTAGTCAAGCTATCCATTTCTGAATTCTTCCCCTCTTAAATCTTCCGTAGCGGCAAGAACTCACTGAGAGTCACTGAGCGTAAACAAACTTTTGCAACCAACATTACGTCACAACTCGACCCCAGTCCCTTGAATTTTGTGACCATTTTTAGGGTAAAATCGCACAACTCTGAGCGCTTGTAATTTCAACAATTTGTAATCTAAACGTATCAAACTTTGGAATCGTGTGTTTGAAAGGGTAAATTTTATAACTACGCAAAAATAATTTTCGGTTCATATGCACTTTAAAGAAGCCAGTTTTATACCCGGTGAACAGGTTCCTTAGTGGAGGAAGGCTACCAGTTTATCACTTTGTAAACCTTATAGTAGCAGGACTGTTCTAGTTACTATGGAGAGCAGGATCACTCATTTTCATCAATGAATTCGATGACTCGCTTCAAAATACGAAGCTGCACAAACTGCGTGTTAAAATTTATCAGTAGAGCCACCTACTTCATCAATTATGACTTGCATCAATTATGACCCATTATATCGGAACCTGTGTTAAGTGGACAGCTTTTATTACGCGGACAATGGGGGATTCCCCGAGGGTATTAGCTTTATACAGGTTTGATTGAATGACGACAGAATTCTTCACGTAAGGTCATGTGTGACTTTACATACCCTTATTTGGCCGGTGTTGGTTTTCGAGCAATTTTTAATAGCTTTTTAAAGTCCAACAGAAGCAAGAAATAGGGTATACGGTTTTGTTTTTGTTTTTTTGCAGATAATACGCACGAATACTTCGACTTACGTTGTATGCGAGGCTCGGAAAATGCGAGCAATGAGTAAACTTTCCGCGCGATTATCTGCCAAAATTTAACGGCACCAAATAAAGGATTAATTTTCCACTGCATATTTTCTGTTGTACCGGCATCTCTTTCTTCAGCGAGAGTATTGCTGCTTTCCCAGTCTGTGTATGACACGACTGAATTTTACAGTGTACTACGCTTGCATATTTTGCGTGTTCTCTTGCCCTTATATGGCAAACTGACGCAACAGTAAAATAATAAACAAAAATAAATGCGACCAAATTGAAACCACTTCATGTTGTTTGAAAGGTTTTGGAGTGCCATTCTTTCGACCAATAATTTTATTTTAACAAAGAAAACCCAAAGTAATTCAAGAAACTCGAATGAAGGTCTAGTAAATTCTTGTGTGCTAAGTTTTTTATGTACACCTACCAATAGTCCCAGCTGGTGATATGTCCCTCAGGTGTTGGACCACATCAAGCCTGTTTGAACGCTTTGCTTCTGTTGCCAAGCAACGAATCCATTTCTTAGTTTCATTCAGAGAAGATTGGTTTAGTTGTAGGTGTTCTTGAAGTTGAACCACTACATCTTGTGGAGGACATGGTGATTGGAGAGTCTGGACAACGTCACAAGGCAAGGCAAGGGAATTCTCTTGGCGGCGTTGGATCACCAATGCTATACATACAAGAAACAAATAAACGGATTTTACGGTGATTTATTACCTATTATTTTTGACGGCAAAATGAAAGATAATTTCAAAATGCCAGTTCAATCAAGTTTCTCAATGTCGATTTACTTTATTTACTTTATTTTTTTATTTTTAATTTTTTGCACTTTACAAAAAGAAAAAGTGAACGGGAAGACTATTTTTCGACAGTACTCTTGCATTTTCCCTGACACCATTAATACCTTGGGGAGTAACGAAAATCGTTGTCTCTGACGTCACATCCTATTGGGCTGCCACATGCTGCTGTGAAAGCGAGGGCTCACCCGAGAACAAAACGTTCTAATGGTGGACGTTAACTTTAATATAGGTAAGTGTTAATTTTTTTAACGTCATCGAATACTTTGGACTCCAATGAGCCAACCAAGGTAAAACTGGCAATTTGGCAATTTAAAGCACGTCAGAAGGATACTAATGAACATTAACCAAAAATAGCAGTGAAAGGCACACCAAAGGGGATGACATAAATAATGAAATTTAGAGAGGAAAGCCAAACCATTCGCATATGGTTTTGATAAAGTCTCCCTTATCTAGATCGAATGGGTATTTTTTTGTACGAGCGAAGTACCCCCAAAAAGCGATAACCAACGATAGACTGAACCAACATATCAATGCCCACCAAGAACACACACGCGCACTGTTAAGTATCGGAACACCATTGGGAAATAAACAACAACAACGGAAACAACAACAAAAAATGAAATAACAACTGCCAAATAGAGGGAACTTACTTTGCTCAGAAGGCAAAAGTCCGCAAGAGCCTTCACTGCCCACTTGATTCTATTGACGAGTAAACAAAGAGAATAAGACTAATAAAACCATTCTCCCTTAAAATTATTTTAACTTTTGTTGCAAAAATTATAAAACAGAGTCACCGACGATTTTCTTTGTAATTTGTCGCGTAACCACTATTGAACAAAAAAGTTCCATCTTAGGACGTTCTCGCGAAAATCTAAAACAACACAGATTTTTATCAAATTTTTGGCACAACTAGATTGTGAAACGCCCTTGTTAGAGATGCAAAAAACTGGGGGATCACCGACTTCGTTTTGGAGATAAGACGCATGGAAAAATTCTGAAAAAGCGACACCCGGAACTCGATCTGGCCTCAGTGGCTTTTAGTTTAAAAACACTGAAGATGAATCACGAGAGACAAACTTCGTTAGTGAAACCTCATATGAATGGATCTATTAGGTAAACAAATTACTGTTATCCTCTCAAGTAAACTTATTTTTTATGGAGGGCATTTGCAAAATCCGTACAGCTGCGCCAATACAATATGGGGGGAATTCTTTGGCCCGAAGGTAGAAAAATAGAAAAAAAAAAACTTTCCAAAACAAGTATCTTTTTCAGATAATGTAGATTATTGGTAAACCATCCAATCGAGTTAAATCTGTATAAATCTGTATGTATGTATGCATGCATGCATGCATGCATGCATGTATGTATGTATGTATGTATGTATGCTTCAAAGCAAAGATAACGCAACGGCTAACAGCCCTTTACGTGTAAGATTTTTTCCTTGTAGCACGCGCTCGTGCATTTCAGCATCACCACCATGACGTGGCATGGCATTGCGACATCAATTGCGTGCGCAGAGAGGATGTGCATAAACAATTCGCGCGAACGTCCTTAACTCACGAAGAGAAGGCTGAGGTGCAAACGAGTCACCTTGCTTAAGTTATGGGATTGCTGCTAAACCTACCGCACCTCCAATGTTGTCAGAGTTTGAGATTAAAGCTGAAAATTAAAATCTTCGTTTATAGCAACTTTTAAAAACCATGCCTAAGTGTCTTCAAAAAAGATTGCTTTTTAAATCATTCTGTTAAATGCTCTTGAATGACATGAAATGTACGCTCACCTTTCCACAACCAATAGCAAACCAAGGAGTAAACTGGCTGATCTTAACTGTAATATCCTGAGCAGCAGCTGACCGGACGCAAGTGATAATTTCTTCAGACTTCATCAACTCCAACTCTGAAAAGAAGTGAAGGCATTCTTCTTGCTTGCAACCTTCTGTACGATGATTTCGACAATAATCAACTGCGCCTCCATTAGAACAGACTGGGCAAAGAAAACTTACTGCACACCTCATGTTTTTCAGCCAGCAGAACTCTTCCCGCATGGAATCAATCATCAGTGCAAGCTGGTTGCGCACAACAACGGCAGAATTGACATCAAAGGTTTGACTGGAAACCTCTGCAGACAAGTTTACCTCCGGTTGAAAACTTTCTGTCACTTTAACGTCACGACATTTACCAAGAAAGACCACCTCGACAGCAGACAAATGGCACAGAAGGACTACGGAGCAGCCCGTGTCTGACGAAATGTAAAATCTCGCAAAATTATGGAACAATTGAGGTGTAACTTGAGTAGGAAATTCTTCAGTGCACCACTGAAAAAACTGCAGGACCAGTCGGGGGAAAAAGCTTGGAGGAATTTGAACTGATTCAAACTTAAGAAAAAGAGAAGGAATTTGTGCAGAGGCAACCAAGCTTTTTATTTTCTGCGGTGGATGGGACATTAACATGGATGGCACGAGGTATTGCTTGTTACATGAAGCATCTGATGAAGGCCAGGGACATAACAAGCTGAACTTCTCCATAATTGCAATGAGGCTCTCAGAAGTTTCCCGCTGCTTTAACAAAGGACCCCAAACATGTTCCAATAGTGTTTCCTCCAAGATTCCTGTGGTCTCCAGCTTACGCCACAGTTCTTTAAATTCTCTTTCTTTGTAGTCATAAGGCCTGACTGTTATTACCATCTTGAACACATCGACTAACCACTGAAGGTCCAAGACCACCAAATGTTTCAGCACAGCAGTGTCATCAAAATGAATCAGATACCTTTGATCATGCAAAAAGTTCAGCAATGTCAAAAACTCTTTATCATCATTGATTTCGCATACCTCAGATGCAATCTGTTTAGCTGTTTCCAGAGAGATCCATTTTAGGCCCTTCTCTTCTGCAGTAGCTCGAAGTTCCTTCTCGTATTTCAACCATTTGATTGGAATGGCTTCTTTCGTCTGAGGTAGCTCTTTAGCAACAGCAAGGACGTTCTGCCGCAGGCGGATAACCTCTGCACACTCAGAATGGCTACCAGACTTTGTGTTATCCACGACAAAGACATCCTCTACCAACTGACCACTGTATGGCTTTCTTTGCAGATTATCGAAGATTTCATGGGCAAGTGCAACAGGATCCGCACCACCGTGTGGCTTATCAGCGTGAGTGCAGACTAGGAACACAGGAGGAAGTCTCTCTGGTAACACCTCAGATTTAGAACCTGGATTTTCTTGACGGACTTCATTTTGACTTGACAGGCACGCAACAGACGTCATCCAAAAATCTAGATAGTCCAGATTTGCTCTCAGACCGAAGAGGTCTTCGATTTTCTTGAACATTCCCTGCTTCGCAATTGGGTTGGCTTTTTCATGTGGATTTTGGCTGAGGTCGTAAACCAAAAGGTACATTGCTCTTGGCGTAAGAAACAGTGGGTGGGTGACATAGTAAACTGACTGCCCTCCAAAATCCCACAAAACGGAATGGATATCTTGTTCGGCTTCCTCTTTTTTATTTTTTTTAAGCAACGTTTCAACCAGGGCTGCTATCTCGTCTGGCACTTTTGGTTCATCACTTGGATTCCATAAAAGATCGCCTCGTGGTGCAACTGAGGTCTTCGAATTATGGACATTTGCATTTGGTGACTCTGACGACGTAGAAGGAAATTCACGGCTTGGAACTGAATCAGCATTTGCGATAGAAAGACCGCCAGATAGGTCTTTCTCCAAACCTGTCTTCAGGCCTCTTTCCTCCGGGTTTGGATTTTTTTCCTTTGATCTAAACTTGCTTTCTTCCGCCAAATTACTAACAATCAGCTGTGCTGTATGGTGCTCATAGAAAATGACTGAATCAGAATTTGTTGCTTCACTTATCTCCCCTGCCTTCCAAATCTCGGTGGTTATCTTGAAATGTGAAGGATCCTTTTCTATCCCGACAGTACTATCTTCATCTGGGTTGAAACGTTGCCCACTCAGTGACTTTTTTAGGCTGGTCTTTCCTGACCGATCCTGTCCAATCAACATGACTGGCACCCTCTTTACACAGGTTGTTCCCTCCTTCAGGGCATTGTTATAGGCTTCAAGAGCCAAGTCTCCTCTTGCAAGAATTTCTGGAGGAACTGTAATTTAAAACATAGAAAATAGATAGATATCCCAATGTGTGTTACAATCTTTGTAACACACATGGGGTATAAGCATTATTACTCGACATAGCATTCTTTTCTAGAGTGCAAATGCGCATCAAAACGAGTGCAAATGTGACATGTTATTACACTCTTCTGACCGCGCGCACGAAAAACACTTTCAAACTTGGTTTATAGATGACTGTCGTATAATAAACAATTTATTCGGCGAAACGTTTGTACTACAGATGAATAATCTCTATTATATAAACTTCATTATATAAAATTCAAGGATTTTTCCCACTGAGAAATAATAATAATAACAATAATAATAATAGTAATAATAATAATAATAATAATAGTCTTTATTGTTCGAAAGATAAAAATACACATCGTATGTTGCAATGTGTTAAAAATAGCGAGTTAAAATTGGATAAAATTGCATATAAAACTAAGAAACTAAGAAATAATTACTATAAAGCTTGTCTGATTGTCTGAGAAAGTGTTCCAGAAGATGGAAACAGGGGTTAACCGATTTTGATGAAACTTGCTGCAGAAGTTGACCTTTGTAAGATATTCCAAAAGCCAAAGTGGTTTTGTTTTCTGACTTTTAGTTCACAAGATTCAGGGGGTGTACCATTTGGGGCCAGCGGATCATGGAAAATCATGTTTTACAAGGGGTAAGTTTGGAATAGTATAAAAACAAAAACCAAGCCCTATTAACTAATTAATTGTATGGTGTGTATCTATTACAAAGGGTCTTTTAAATCATATGTGCAGATTTGGCAGAGGTTCTGGCAGTGTGGGGGCTGACACAAGTTTTGGCCAAATTTTGAAGAAAGTACCACCATTCAAAATTGCCTAACTTTAAAAGTTCATACTTTTTAACTGCCTTGTGAGCTCAGATTGATACTTATATCCGGAGATACCTCAATGTTAGTAAAATGAAAATCAATGGAGAAAACAATTGGCCATTTAACTTTTAGGTGCTTTCAAGACCCATTTCAAAGCACACCGTCACAAAATTTGCATTATTATTGTAAAAGCAATAATTTAACAACCATTCTAGCTCTATTTAGTTTTAAACACTTCAGTTTGCTTTAGTAAATCTAACTCTCTTTACGTGTTTATGTGTTGTACAACAATCTTGTAATTGTAAGATGGCTGGGTGTACTATGATGGGCTGTGGGAACGACATCAACGGGGTCCGGTGTAAAGAAAATTGAAGGACTGGGGCAGTTACAACACCACGGCCAGGCTTCATACTATCAAGCTGCTGTTAAATCAGATCTTACTTGCTATAGTATTCCTATCTATAGTATGGCTTTTCCAGTATTCCTAACACGTATGTGTGTCGCAAAAAAAAATCCTGTAAGCAAATAATGGCAAAAAGAAAAATCCTACACATTCTCGAGCGTAGAAAAAAAAATATCCTACACAAAAAAATTGCCCAAGCCCCCCCCCCCCCCCCCCCCCCCAAAAAAAAAAAAAAAAAAAATCTAATGGTCCGTCCCTGAGTCCTCTAGAGAGGGGACTTATGGAACGAGAGTGATGACCCTGAGAACGAGGATGTCGTCCACTTAAAGGCCAGGTCCCAGTAAAAGACACTTTTTGGTGAAAGATGTATTAAACAACGTACGATATATAGGGGTTTTTTGGCCTTTTACAGAGGAAAGAAAGTAAAATTTCAATCCCGAACTAAAAATGCACTGTTTTGCGTCATTTGCAGTGCTGTGAAGTCACACGTTTAATTCAATATATTGTACCTGCCAAATCACTCTGTTCATCCTCCTCTAAATCTACTGCAGTATTCTCGTAATCTTCCTTCTCCTCCTCTTCTGTTTTTCCTCTATGCCAGCTTTCCTCACCAACAACCTCCCCTCTGGCAAGTTCCAGTTGATTGGTTTCTTTGTTGTAAACCACTCGGCAACACTTGAACAGAAATGGCCCGCGTGTGTTTCTTGTTGCCATCTTTGGATGGATGACCCTCCTTTTAATGTGCCCCTTCAACTCAGCGAGGACTCTGTTCGGAATTTGAGCTCCTGCTTCCATCTCAAACTTAAAAATGAAAAAGAATAAGAGCGCTGTTACACGAGGCAATTTTTTCCCTGCAACTTCCAACGCAACGCTGACAAGAGCATTGCGAGACAAGTTGCCCGGAGCTATCAGACGCTCGCAACACTTTTCGCAAGGAAAGCGATAGCGCTTTTAATGTTGTTCAAATGAAAGCAGAGCTTGAGGAAGAAGTTGAAATGGAGAAGAAAAGGCAAACTGAAAGGACAACTTGGGAGAGATTGTAGTCGGTGCGAGGATGTGAGGCGGGAGGAAGTAGAAGATCATTTAACTTTTTCTGCAACCGGCTCACAACGCAATTTTTCGTTGCGAGGCAAGTTGCGAAGGGGGGGGGGGGATGTTTCATGCGCAATTTCATACATTCCGCAACTTGCCTCGCAAAGACTATCGTCAGCGTTGCGTTGTAAGTTACAGGAAAAAATTGTGTCGTGTAAGGGGTGGACCATTTGATTTTTGATGGGGGGTTGCACAAATCCCAAAAAAATATCGAGCAAACGCTTCTGACTAAAAAACACTTATCGAGCAAAATGATTGAGAATGAATTAAATATCGAGCACGCATTTCCAAATCCCCACCTTTTTGTCACATACAAAAGTCAATTTCTACCAAATGAAAAATATGCTTTAATACGTTATCGATCTATTAAACTATAAGGCTTACACTTCTCCATAACAAAAAGAATACAAAAATATATATACGAGGACGTGAGTGAAACAGACGTCATGAATTTAGAGAGCCAAACGCAGTTCATGTTTTGCATATATTTTTAGTAACTTTTATATATTTTTTTTGAAATGTAACACAACCGTAATTCTTTTTAGCCAAAGGTTTGTGAATAAAGTTATTATTATTAGTTTGCCAGCTTAGTGTATGAATAGATTTCTGAGATTTGAGAACTTGACAGACAGGAACCTGCATCGATCTTTCTTGTTTTAAGTTGAAAGAATTATGCTATCGTAGATATTGAATTGAAGTTAAAAACAGTTGGAATTTGACGAAAAGGGGTCACAAAATGCGGGAAATGTGATTTCCTTAACAGATGTTCGGGATTTGACAAAAGGAGTCTCGAAAGACGAAATGTAGGGAATACAATTTCAGGGGACCTACCTGATACATGTTCAGTGTAGAAAACCACTCACATTTACTTCAATAATCACATACTATAATTAGTCCAAACAAAACGAAGGATGACCAACATTCACAGAAAATTTCAACGGATTACACCGGATTTCCTTAACAGGTGTTCGGGATTTGACAAAAGGAGTCTCGAAAGACGAAATGCAGGGAATACAATTTCAGGGGACCTAGCTGATACATGCTCAGTGTAGAAAACCACTCACATTTACTTCAATAATCACACACTATAATTAATCCAAACAAAACGAAGGATGACAAAATTCACAGACAATTTCAACGGATTACACCGACAAAGTCAACACTGAATAAAACCTTTGACCAGAGGGATTTATTCTACGCTTTGGTGGCTTTCATGGCGCACATGGGTATGCATAATCATCCATTCAATCAGCTGACTGACCGCGACATTTTCACGGGCAAATTTCCCGCCAGAGTTATCTACTCGCTTCCGAATGGTACAAACAATGAAATTAAATGGCTGTACTTACATGGACGGCGTAACCCCCCCGGGGGGGGACTGGCTAACCCTATTTTGCCTGAGGGGGGGGGGCACAAAGTGCCCGCGGTAACTTTCAACATTCATAACTTCCTTAATATGCATTCAAACTCCATCAAACTTTGCGACTTTTCCTAAAATTTATCTGCCGTGGCAACAATTTGATATGACATTTTATTGATCGCGTGACTTGATGTTTCCATAGCAACAAGATTTTGACAGCCATGTTTTTCGTAATTTACATATTTTTACCTTTGAATGAAGAAAAATAATGTTTATTAGTATAACTTTTACATTTTTTACGTCATTTAGCATTTATTTATTGGTTTTGATTAATGTTGAGTCATCTTGGAAGGTTTTTGAGAGGTTTTGAAAAATTTCAGATATCCAAGATGGCGGCCGTATAACTAATTACCTAATAACTACGTCATATGATGTCATCGTGCATTGTGCGGACCGCAAAGGAGACAGTTTTGGACGTACTATGTACCCTCCAGATTTCATTGTCACAGCCTTAATATTCTTGAAGTTACGATGACATCTTATTATATGACATTTGATTTTAACCATTCTAAATATAACGATCAAAATCGTCTTCAATAGTAAATGACAAACAAAGCAATATTTGTCTAAAAAAAATTTCGTGTAGAGGGTTTCACCCGAAAAAAAAAAAAATCACGCACAAGCAATGGCCGGAAAAAAAAGTTTGTGCAACCTGAAAATTCCCCAACCCCCCCCCCCCCCCCCCCCCAATTACTTTTCAAATGGTCCGTCCTTAACAGTCTTAACAGTGTGTTAAGTGAACGACATATTTTCTCCGGCAATAATACTCCGGCACAAGGGGCCTTTATTGAAAACCCAGTCATGTGGAACTGACATTTACTCGGGGATTCCATGGCAAATAAATACAAAAAGGTTGCGTCTTCACGAGTTTAACCTAGTTTTCTTAGCATCGAGCGTCTGAGACTATTACAACTCCTCCCGGGATGGGCCGGGATGCTAGTCCACCGCAAACTAATCGTAATTACGAAAACATGAATGCTTAACACTTCATTGATCAATTAAAGTATGGCTTATGGACGTTAATCCACGAGCAGAAAGCAATGATGACATCGTGTTTCACTAAATTATAATAAGCCTGCCCCCCGCTCTATAAGCTAGAGGATTAACAATATTCATAAAATACCTGCAATTCTCTGTAGCCTTTGAGTGCAAATCGCTCACTGTAAATTACTGAGGTTATTAAACGCAGTTTGCAACCTTCAAAAACTTCCATTTTAGCGCTGTTCAGTTTCGTCTTGGCCAATATATCACGCAATTCTGGGTCACAAATGTACTCTTGGTCTATTTTTCCTAGCTCCAGTTTACCCGGATCTTCGCTTATCTTGATCTTTACAAATTCCAATTCTAATTCCCTAAATTGGATAAAACACAACATTGAATGGAATGACACAACTTGAAGTCAATGAAAATAACAAAAACAGCATGCTTTTAACTGAAACATATACAAAAATAGGTTGTCGACGACTATGTGTCTACTGGTCGTAAACTTGGAATGTTCGGGAATTGATCAAAGGCTCCTAAGCCAACCCGTGAATAAGAAATGCTAACGCGTAACACAATATTGCGGTAAGCTTGTGTTTTCACACTGACACGGTTCGATATTTTTTTAAATTAAACATAAGGCTATTTGACGAACACAAACAAAAAAACAGTACATCATTTTCATGATGTCCAGTCCGAAAAAAAAAAAAGAGGGTCCTGAACGTGACTTGAACTCGGGCCTCCAGACTGCAATTTCTGGCGCTAAACCACTCGACCATCGAGGAACACACACTCATGGGAGACTACATTTTATTATTTCAAGGCAGATATATACGCATCGAAACGCGTGACTCGGTTGAAAATTCCTTTTAGATCGATTTCAATGTTGCATTAAAGACTCCAAATGCGAAACATCTTTAAGCTTATTGTTGTTTATATTCGTTTACAACAAATTGATTATTTTTATCGCTGGATTCACGTTGTTTTGTTACGAAACGCATTCGTAACAAAGCATTGTGTCGGGGACGCAACGTATCTTCAACGTTTCAGTCGATGGTAAGTCGAAAACTGACGAAGAATCACGTAAACTTTGGATGACTGACCGACGATGATTGATGGACACGACGACCTTGCGACTATTGTCGATCGCCATCGCCAACTATCCGAAGATCTCTCCGGAGAGTCGAACACTGTCCGAAAAACTCTCCGAATATTCCATTGTTACATTACGGACTTACATAGTTCAGGGATAGTGTCTACGGTTGCTACGCAACCAGTAGACACAAAAAGTACCATTTGTGCATGCCTCGCGCTAAAATAAATTCCCCGAATCACGTATCAGATAAGACAGGGGAGTGTCACGGGGATTTGGTGTCACTTCAAAAACCCCAAAAATGTGTTTGTATTCACGGAAACCCAAAAATATGGTCTAGTTTTGTCACAAATTACCATCCCAGTGTATCAAAACTGCTGTTGAGTCTCTTTAGTCAAAATGGGTCTGAATTAATTGCAACTTGATTAATTTGCAACTTTTTTAAGTTCACACAATATTCTTTCCAAAATGGGCTAGCGACAGACCATGATTTACTTACTTACTTAATCCTCTTCGTGCTCGGTAGCACATAAGGCCGACATGATCTGCTTCTCTTTAAACAATCGTTGGTTAACACAAACCTCGCTCAAAGACAAAGTGAGCGCTGGATAATTGCAGTTGATGTAAAATAGACGGTTGACCCGCATGGCCGTGAAAACAATTCTTTTACAGTGAACTGCCTGTATTAGGCGGACCCCATATTGAGCTGACACCCTCTATTAAACGGACACCAGCTTGTGTCCCGAAATTTTCTTCCCATATCTACTGTGAATCGAACCTGTATTCAGCGGATCCCTCTATTAAACCTGTATTAAGCGGACATTTGAAGTGTTTTTAAAAATGCGTTTTTATTAGGTAATTATTTGTGGGATTACCGTCTACTTTTAACAGCGTGTTTTCCGGTGAAAAGTAATTCAACGCGATACAGACAGTTGCGAATTAGGTTTATGAATTAAAATGTAACATAAAATCAGTATGTATGGGTATAACCAGACAACAAATCGATGACATCAATAACATCAATGAGTAATCGTCGCACATGGAGATTCGACTGTATTACATCTCCAAGAGACCCTTTAATTTGTATTTTTTGTTTCAATTTACCTTACAGCTCCTTCGTTATCCTCCTCATCTTCTTCCCGCAGTTCTACGTTAACATCTTTTCTTTTTATGTTTTCGTTCACGGCATCCAGAAATTCTTGTTTTTTGTCCGCCACTACATACGTTTCCATTCCTGCAATGACCATGTACTTATATTTTTTGAACGGTCGTTCCCAAATTGACCTCGTTTTCTTTACTAGTAGCACAAGTGGTTTTATTTCTTGGATTCTGCCATGATAAACAGGGAAATAGCTTCCGCCGGCATCCCCCAAATTCTCCACAGCAAAATTTCTAAGCAACTTTTCAATCTGGTAGAGAAACGTAAGAAAACAAGATCGACTAGTTAGAGCAGTTTTCAATTGAGTGTGGTAAAACCAAAACCAAAGTAATTACTCTAACCAATCACAGCAGTCATAAACAATCCAATGAACCAATCAGAGCTCGAAGCAATCACATGTCGGCGGCGCCAAGCGCGGGAAAACGCGTGCGAGCAAGTCACGATTGGTCGAGAAAGTGACGCGAGATTTTTTAACCAATCACAAAGCGTAGCAATGCAAAACCAAAGCAACTGTGTAAAGAACTTATTTATTACCTTTGTTTTTATGTTTTATATTGTCAGGAGGAACTATTCAGAAAATATTTCGACTCCTTTGACTGATTTTTTGATAATCTAGTGGAACCTCCATTCAGGAGACATCCTCAGGACCAGGGAAAGTGTCCCCTGAATAGAGGTCCATTCAGGGGACACCCTCAGGACCAGGGAAAGTGTCCCCTGAATAGAGGTTCATTCAGGGGACACTCTCAGGACCTGGGAAAGTGTCCCCTGAATAGAGGTCCATTCAGGGACATTTGGACATTTTCCGGGACCAAATTTTGTGTCCCCTGAATGGCGGTGTCCCCTGAATAGAGGTGTCCCAAAGAAGAGGTTCCACTGTAATTCTACTTGATACACTCACATTATATCGCATATGGGCCATTGTTTCACCGACCAACAGGCCAACCAACCGCGTGACTAGTCTTCTCTGTAAATACTCTTTGTGCATGTCACGCAATCTTTGAGGAAAGATTGTGTGACACATCCAATGGAAAAAACACGTTCGCTCTGTGTTGTCGAGTGGGCTACTGAGTAACTGGATGACTGCAAATAAATTTAAGAATTTTCATGAGATACATGGCATGTCCTTTCACGAACATGGAACTACATCCTAGGCTCAATGCATCCTGTTGTACGACACATGAAGCCTACTAAATACGATAGAGGGAAACTCTATCTTCAGACAGTATTTAAAGAAAATTATAGGAATAACTTGCCTTAATTGTTCGCATCAATGTTTTATCAGTTAATCATTAACAACTCGTGTATTTTAAAAAATTAAAAATAAGAAGCTGTTAAGGTATTTTCCTTCAGTATAACGTGACTATAGTCTTGTGCATGTTAATAATCAAACTGCACTCAGGCCAATAAATCTGCACATTAATCAATAAATGCCATAGTGCCAACCTTGCATTCAGTTTTGTGTTATTTCCCTCCATGAGTGCCATCTGGCACAAGCATCAGTCTACATTAGAGATTCGGCAACAGCGCATTCAAAGGTTTAGTTTCTACCTTATTACATGAAATTTTCGCGACACGTTTATTTCGCGATTTTGAGGTGCGCATATTTCGCGACACTTAAATTTCGCGATTTTGCGAAAATTTTTTATTTTGAATCACTTAAATTTCGCGTTTTCGAGTAAGACACAATTTATTTTCTTGGCAATGTTATTCAACATGTGCTTGAATTAGATAAAACGAATTTATCAAAGGTCAGCAATAACGTCAAAATTACTAACAAAAACGCAACGGCTGGACTATATGTCAACAGTAACAACAAAGCAGTTCATGCTTGTTCGTAAATTATTGGTCTTGACCAATTATTGACCACAATATTCAATATTCAATATTCGGACTCCGAAGAAAAAATGATGCCGTTTAGTAACACAGTGCCGTTTAGAAACATATATACAAGTCTCGCGAGTTATTTGTGTAAATGTCTTGATATGGATCAACAGGGTACTATTAAGATCATACTCGCCTATTTTTTCTTTGGGTTTTTCCTTTTAGAATTCTACGGTAAAGAGGAGAATTGAGAGTGAATTTTCCATCCCTAGTGGAAGTGTGTTATGCAAGATTTCGGTTCGACGCGTCTACTCCTTAGAATATAAGGGAAATCCGTTGGGTGAATATTGGTGGGGTCCCTGTTCAGGGGAGTCCGCGTCCATGCCAGTATTTGCGAGTGCTTAAATTCCCAGGCTGCGCCTTCCTTGTCTCAGTGATGTCTTCGGGATCCGGAATATTTAGCGTGGGAGGTCTATATGGAAATGTGGATGCTTGGAAGTCCGTTTTGGTTGGCGGTCCATGTTCGGAGAGGATACTCATCGATTGGCTGTCCTTGAAAGTAGGCATTCGGGGAGTTTCAACAGCCGTTTCGTGAGTCTTTTAAGGGCGAATTCTTTGATTGCTCCTTTTGTCCATCGAAATTTTTTTCCAAATCATGCATCTTGTCAACGAAATTTTTCTGGGATTGGTTTTCGCGGAGATCATGAAACTGGTTGCTATTGGAGCACTAAGGATCTGGGGTAAAGTTGGACGGTTTGATCCATCCTATCTGGCTTTGCTGGAAGCGCTGGAAGTATTTCAATGGCCTTTAAACAGGACTTCAAAGCTTTGAAAACAACAGTTACATTTTTTTTTATCTAGGACGCATTCAGTTAAAATATAAGCTATAATCGTATGTATCATTGATCGACTTTCAGGACTTTGTTACCGACGTATCAAAATACGGCATAAGTATTTGAACGGCTCGAGCAATGTTTTTCTCGCTTTTTCCTTGTTGAAAGCAGCAGAAATACAAGAAGTCTTACAGAGATATCTAACAAAAACCATGGCTTTCTTAACATTACAGACATTACAGCATTTGATATTCGCAAAATGTTGTTACAGTTTCATTATTTACACACAGTATACTCACATTGTGAAAATATCCGACGACTTCCAATCCAAATGTCACAGCTCGGACACAAATGTACGAGAAAACATTAAGGACAGAAAAATATCCTCACATCTTGCCGTCCATTTAGTTGTATTTAGCGATACAAAACATAGAAATGGCTTCATTTTCCAAGGAACCATCACTCGTCAATATAAATAAGAGGTCAGAAAGGTCATTAAAGAATTGGTTGCGTGACCTAGTCACGTTCACATGCGCGCACTCCCAGTGGATCGGGGAGAGATTATTTATTTAACGACAAAAGCTAATGATGCGGGCCACAGGAAGTCTTAATTGCATTTGAATCCCACATCTCCGGAATCACACGAAAATAAAGGCCGAAACTGAAAGAACTGATTCAATACTACAAACAACTTGTCATTTTTCCCGTGGGCACCCCCGTCCGTCGCTACCATTGCCATGCTAGATGCGTACTTTCTAACAGCATACCGTAAAACACAAACACACACACACACACACACACAAAGAGAAACGAAACAACAGTGGAACCATTGCGAAATACTCTAGGCACAATCCAGAGCCTGTACAATTTTCTAGAGGCTAGCCCAAAGCGCCACGCTTTGTTTGGAGACGAATAGAAACTGACCAGGGTAGTTTGCTTAAGACATTGAAGTCTCAAAGTGTAACAAGATGGTCATGTCGGTGGAAGGCGGTGAAAGTCGTCGACCAGCAACTCGAGCGAATAGTGAAGGCATCCTAGGACGCTAAAACATACTCAGAAAGGCGCTCACTTATGCATGGAATCTGTGATTTTCTGTACGTCCTCGGTCTGTGTTTTGAATATTGTTTTATCAAATACGAGCAGCCTAAGTTCTTACCTTCAGGGAAAGACTGTGGATGTTGTCAGAGCGAAGCGACCCTACGAATTCGACGCTGCCGAAATGAGGAAATCTTCACCTCAGTGTGGGAACTGTGTGAATGTATCAGTGTCAAGATAAAATCATGGATTGTATGTTGAATCGGATTTTTCATTCCGCGATGCTCGTGTGCCACGACGACAATCCTCGACGCGCTTCCACCCCCGAGGGGTACTCTGCAAATTTTTGGGCGGGGGTGTGCACTATCATAGTCAAAGATAGTAAAAATGCCGTGCTGCCCGCCGTACCGCTTTTTACATGTAAATGCCATTTGCCAATAAACCTCGTCTAGACTAAATTCTTCACGCAACTGATCAGTTTCGCGGAAAATGATACCTTATTCTAGACCAAAAATCTCTGATTACTATACCCTATCCCAGACTAAACTGTCTGAAAACCATGTCACCCTTCACAGCGGCACATACTCGTATATGGGAGTACCCCTCCCCCGGGGCTTCCACGCGTTAGTCGGGTAAGACCAAAACGTCAGTGCTGTTCCTCCGCCCGAAACCAGAGGATTACCATCGCGTTAACACCTTTCTCGCCTCTCTGGATAAGGAGGGGAACATTGGGGATTTGTGGTGAATAAAATCCCAGCTTGCGGTGTTGCGGTGATCTAAAAGCCTACGGTGTGCGATGTTTGCGCTTTAAAGTCTGCGGTGTTCAGTGAAACGAAATTATCTGCGGTGTTGCCGTTTCCTGTTTGACCCTTGTCAGATCTAAAGTTAGCCTCTATATGTTATTTATTCCGTAAGCACGCACCATTATGTTTAATTTTTAACAAAATGCAGTCCAATACTGTCTAGTTAATCTTCAATACGCTGCCGGTCGCCAATCCTAAGCCTTTATCATTTATAATAATAATAATAATAATAATAATAATAATAATAATAATAATAATAATAATAATAATAATAATAATAATCACTTTATTTAAGTGTCAAGGTATTTAGCGCGCGAGCACTAATTGTAACTTGACAAAAATATGTATTGCGGTGACGGTGTTTCGTCGACTTTTCTTGCGGTGTTGCGGTGTTTAGAGCCCCCCAATGTCCCCCTCGATAAGGTCCTGGTCGAAATTGAGAGTCGGTTCAGTGGAAATGACCAAGATGTTCTTTGTGCGTTGGGTGACATCACCCTAAGTGATTCGCCCTCCAGTGATAGCTTTGACCCGGTTGCCAGGTACTTTAACCTCAACAAGGAGCTACTCCAGGCAGACCAACGTCTGTTTAGTCAATTCAAGAAAGCATATATGGAGAAATCAACAAAAACAGCTGCAGATGTCAGCGGAGCGCTCGTTCAGCGGACTCCGGCTCTTAAAAGACTTATCTTCGGAGCACTATGGAACAGAAGAGACTAAATAGCCTTGCTAGCGTCTGTATTGAGCGCTGCTATGGCAATAAAGTCATTGTCAACAGATAATAAACATTTTCGGACAACGCCACGGAAGAAATAACTTTTTCTTTTAATAAGTTTCTGATTTAATTTTGCTAGATCGAGTAGACTGTGGAGGTCATAGAGTATGCGAAGTTTCGAAAAAAACTATTTTTGGAATTATAACTGTTACATTAGACGTAAGAATTGACCACCTGCAAACAAAAATAATATTCCCCCCCCCCCCCCCCCCGGATATGAGCCCTCCCCTTCTTTTCTTTATTTCCTTCAGATATAAACATTTCAAAAACACTATACCATTTCAAATAATAAGTTAGGAACGTATACGGTATGTATAGTGTAGAGCAATATTGAAATGAAGTGAAAGACGTATTTTGATACGTCTGTTAATGCTGTGTGTCAGTCTCAGCTTATTTCTTATTATCTTATTCCGAAACGGTTTTTATACGCCGCTTACTAAAAGCCCTCGGGAAATAAGACCCTTTCCCTCTTAGAAGCTAGCTGAAAACCCATTAGGTATAACCGGTATTTTACGGTACGCTGTTAGAAAGTACGTATCTAGCATGGCAATGGTAGCGACGGACGGGGGTGCCCACAGGAAAAATGACAAGTGGTTTGTAGTATTGAATCAGTTCTTTCAGTTTCGGCCTTTATTTTCGTGTGATTCCGGAGATGTGGGATTCAAATGCAATTTAGCCTTCCTGCGGCCCACATCATTAGCGTTTTTTATTAAACAAGAGGCTACCCGTAGCCTATACTCGTACCGGTAATGTACGTTACTCGCGGGAAACACTTACGTAACACAACAACAGGCAAATAAAACCAAAATTAGTTTCGCTTCTGCTTGCATGCGTGCGTATTCTCGTACCCAGATCTAATGCGATGCACAAATAAGAGACGAAAACAAAAAGAATAAAAACAAAAACGTATCCGTCACGAGTAAACAGCAACAAACAATAAAACCCAAATTTGTTTCACTTTTGCTTGCAAAACGACGCCTATATACACCGAATTCCAAGTACCGTGGGCTCAAAATTTCTCGCAGTGCATGCGTGCGTGTTCTCATACCTAGATTGGTGCTTCACATAGGGTTAACCTCATTGCACCTTTCCCCGCTTGGACAGATTTGTCCAAAGAAAAAATGAGTATGAGTATGAGTATGAATATGAGTATGAGTATGAGTATGAGTATGAGAAAACACGGAGCGACAATTTCTCGTAAGTGACCACCTCTACTAAGCGACCACTTCTCGTAAGCGACCACCTCTTTAAAGCGATCATTTCTCGTAAGCGACCACCTCTACTAAGCGACCACTTCTCGTAAGCGACCACCTCCTCAAAGCGATCATTTCTCGTAAGCGACCACCTCTACTAAGCGACCATTTCTCGTAAGCGACCACCTCTTCAAAGCGAACGTCTCTCGTTAGCGACCACCTCTACTAAGCGACCACTTCTCGTAAGCGACCACGTCTTCAAAGCGACCATTTCTCGTAAGCGACCACCTCTACTAAGCGACCACTTCTAGTAAGCGAACACCTCTACTAAGCGACCACTTCTCGTAAGCGACCAACTCTTCTAAGCGACCATTTCTCGTAAGCGACCACCTCTACTAAGCGAACACTTCTCGTAAGCGACCACCTCTACTAAGCGACCACTTCTCGTAAGCGACCATTTCTCGTAAGCGACCAACTCTTCTAGGCGACCATTTCTCGTCAGCGACCACCTCTACTAAGCGACTACTTTTCCAAAACACCAAATTTCTTCCAGTCAAATCACTGTAGTCGAAACCGCTCGCAAGCGACCACCTCTTGTAAGCGACCGCGACCACGTTCAACGCTGATGATTTGAAATTTTCTATTGTTTTTAACCTTTGGTAAGCGTTCACTCGCCCGATGTCACTGCAGACGAAAATTGAATTTTGTGTTATATATAAGTCCAATAACACGAACATTTTGTCATTTGCATAGGAACTTCAACATGATGCCGTTTTGTTTTTTTGGTGGGCGAGTGTTGAATTTGGTATTTGGTCGCCATTTTGGTTTTGCACAACGTCGGCGGCTGGGAGGATTGAAAGGGAGTGGGGAGGGGGAGGGGGAGAAAATGAGAAAAAAAAGGCTGCGTTTTGTTCCTTCCTCTCCCCCTCCAACGCCCCCCTCCCCCGCCCCCCTCCCCGTTCCTTCACCTTCCAGCCTGACTCTCACACCCTTGGTCGCATCTTTTGAATCGGCTCAGTCTGCGCTTTTTACTTTTTCTTTCGCAAAAAAAAAAACGTAACGCTCGTTCGCCACCCAAATGCGCCTGCTGTGCAGGCTAAGCGTTCTCATATTTTTGACGCTTTGAGCCTGAAAACGTTCTTACAATGATAGTCTGGTAAAGTGTATAGCATTTCAGTAAATCACAGTAAATGAGTCAAGTTCTACCAATTTCCTCATTGTTATACATATTTGCTATTTTAAAATGGAAACGACCTGCAACGACGAAAAAGGAATGAAGCATTTTGGGTCAGTTGGACTGTAAATTTTCTCTGACCAAATTATTGTTGGTACGTTAGCTAATTGTTGAAATAAGAGTACAGAATAAACACGTTCAAAACAAACTTTCAGCCTGCGTATGTTCTCAGCACGTTCTTAAAATTTTGGCCAATCCCAGCCTCGACGTTCTTATAAAAAAGAGGGCATTGCCATTCGCCACTTTAGAAACGAGAAGGAAACTGGTCCGAGTGAATTTTCGCAACGACTTCTGGGATCGTTACAGGGGACGCTTCCTTTGTCTCTGTCCCCAGTAACAGTCCCAGAAGTCGTTGCGAAAGTTCACTCGGCCTAGTTTCCTTCTCGTTTCTAAAGTGGCGAATTGACACAATACACCCTGAATAGAAAATTATCGCAAATACACATGCTTAGCAACTTACGCTAACACTCATTTTAATTGAAGTGGCTTTGAGTCAGACTGCTTTTGCGTGAGCTAAAAGGCTATAGATACAGCCCATGCATGTTTTCCATTTCTTTAAGAAATATCCCATATTCGAAATATGCATGTTTAATTTCTACAGAGATATTAAAAAAAGCCTTCCGGCTGATACAATTGGCACGCGTGATTTCAGTTTGCTAAAAAAGTTTATTGTGAGAACACTTTAATTGATTAATCAAACATGGTGAAAGGGGTGAAAACACTACAAGTGCTCAGTTGCAATCATCCACTTACAGTTTTATAATTCAATTGAAAATTTTACACCGAGTAAAGCAAGAAAAAAATAATAGTATTCCTGAAATTTTCACCTCTCATCAATTTCTGAATTGTTTTCGGGATTTTCCGAGGTTAAAAACTTTCACTTTCGGAAAATCCCGAAAACAATTCAGAAATTTTAATTTGAAGAAAAAAACACTTGAATATTTTTTAAGCGTGTTATAAATCATGTCGTTTTAGAAAATCGTTTCTTAAGAATTTAAAAGGCAGCATTTCCGGACACCCCAGATGCTCGTGTCTTCAGCCCTTGCAAATTTTTAAAAAGTTGTTTTTCTTGATCTGTGCCTTTCAGAATACTTATCGCGTTCGAAGAACGCAATCCTAAATTCGTGTTGGTTGTCCTGTGTCTTACGTGCAGTAAAATTTGAGATTTTTTGTTGTCCGGTCTTCCAAATGGCCGCCCCTATTGCTTTTTTCAGGGGCTCATTTCCGCCGGAAGTTCCTTCGAACGTGTCTCCATAATTTCCGATCACAGCTAGTAGATAATACATTTTAGTATATACTGAAACAGTGGATAGCATTGTTGGCGCGCTCTGATTGGCTACTGAAACTCGGAATAGCAAGTGCTATTCACCTCCCAGCAATTTGCGCGCAAAAATTGTAATCGTTGACAGGAATAAATGAGTTAAAAAGCATCATTTTCGTTATATTATCTCACTGTTTCAGTATATACTAAAACAACTATTCACCTCAGTGTAGGTGGGTAGTGGTGGATATTTACTTCGCCGCTTTGCGGCTCGGTAAATATCCACCACTACCCACCTACACTGAGGTGAATAGTTGTTAAATAATTCAATTTTAAAAAAGCAATATTTATAAAACCCGGAGACCAAAAACCAATCTACTTCTAGTTGTCGAGTGTGAAATTTATTCAGGATTGTTCAGTTAACTGATTAATTCTAATTGTTCAGTTAACTGATTCTTGATTTGGCTCTATGCTCCCTCAGCCCAGGCCTTCTCGACTTCATCCCAATCTTCGTCAGACAAACCTGCAGTGTAAATTAAGAAAATTAAAACAGACACTGAAAAGATGACCATTATCAAAATGATTTCTGTCAATGTGGGTTTTTTTATCCTTCATTGTTTTACTTATTTCAGTAATAAACATGTGGTATTCTTTTTCCAGGCGCACAATACCGACCAATATTAACAATTCCCCCCCCTCCCCCCTCCCCCCCGTCCCACCCCCCTCCCCTCCCCCAGCACACCGCTAGACCGTTCACAATCCTATTTTCCCGTGTGTTTGTTGAGTTCGATCGTAGAGTTCGTTTCGGCGCCATCTTGAATGCCACAGCGCGATAAAAACTGGGGAAAGTACAAAAAATTGCTCTCGGGCTAACTCGGGGGGGGGGGGGGGGGGGGCAAGCTGTCTTCACTATCATCCACCCCAGAGCAGTTTTTGTACTCTCTCCAGTTTTTATCGTGCTGTGACAGTCAAGATGGTGGCAAAACGAACTGAACGATCGAACTCAATCAATCACAGTCAATCCCCCCACCCCCCACCCCCCCCCCCCCTTCCACGAAGGGATTTCATGGTATTAAGAAAATTTCTTACCAGCGATTTTCTTTAAAACAATCGCATATCCCTGAATTGTATCTTCGTCGAAGGATTTCGGCAGTTTCACCATACGATCGCCGACACGGCAAGGGGTAATAATGCCGTGTCGAAGGAATTTGCAGTCTTCTTCAGTAAGAGGTTGGTCAAAGGACAACGTCCTTTGGTGTCCGGTCGGGAATATCTGGTGTTCAGTCAAAGCTCTTTCAAGTGCACTTTCAAACTGTAAAGAAGTGAGTTAAAGGATGGTTTATTTCACGCATTACCGCATTCCTATGACTGTAAACGTTGGTTTAAACAATATCGTAAAGTTCCGACCCACCCCCCGAAAGTAACGTCAAAACTTTGTGACTGCTAATATATCCCGAAAGTAGCGGGCCCCCGATGGTATAGCCTGCGTGCACACGCGGGAAACAAAGATAGTAGGAGACGTCTGCAAGCATGCGCGCAGGCTACCGAAATTAACGAGGCCAATTGGCTGATAAGGTCTTTCGTAGATCCTACGTATCGTTTACAGCATTATCGTTTGCGGTCCTTTGCAGATTTTGGTTTTATTTTCAAATTTTGGGATTTTTCTTGAATTTCATTTTAACCTCTAGTGAGAGTTAATGGGCAACCTACAAGAATATCACTGTGTTAAAATTTGTCTCGTGTATGAGAAAACATTTGTTTTATCATTGTTTGCCGTGATCTCTTACCCACTGTAGATACTTGTTGACTCGCGCTTTACGCTCTTCTCTGTTCTTGGTAGGTTTCAAAACAGAATTGATAATTTTGTCCCACTTCTTGCCATCTTCGTTCGCGTCTGTAATGGAATTTACGTAAAGAAAATGTAAACATTAAATTGCTGTTAACAAAAAAACAACACGGAATTTTCATCAAACAGTTTGTAGCATACTATTTTTGAAATAACATCGCATACAACCACTTACAAAATTGTTATGAATGTTTGGTAAATATAAAATTTTTGATGGTTTATTAAACTTTTGATATTGACCAACAGGCCACAAAACTCCATCGACACTACTGGATAGAACTTTATTTGAGAGTCATAGCTTGTAAACTGAGTTGCTTTAGAGCTTGGAAAACAGAACCTAACAGGGTGGAATTGGAAAATAGCTCAATAAACCCTTATTTCTCAGCGAAATCACTCATATGCAGCTGAATATGGAAATATCGACCACAAAAAATACTTGGCCGCGCCTCGTTTTTTAACCCACTTCTCCGTTTTTTTGACATACTCATGAAACACTCTTCCTCGTATTACTTGAAAACATGTTTGGAATAATGTGAGATTAAATAATTGTAAGTATTCGTGGAGATAAACTATCCAATCAGAATTAGAGGAAAGCTTCCAGGAAGCCAACTGAAGGCCACAAATGAACTCGAATTGGTTTTCTGAAAGGAAACCTCAGCATAATCCGCGAAAGTAAGCGAATTAAATAAAAGTCACGTGCCAGATCACGTTGTTGTTCTTCGCGGTTGTTCTGTTGTTTCCCTTGCAAAATAATTGTGATTTTGAGACGATAACTATATTATGAGTTGCTCGCGATAAAAGTGTTTAGATTTTGCTCACAAAACGAGGCATCTTCCGCGAGCAACCTTTTTTGTTTATTATGTTCGTCAGTTTACCGAGGCGGTTTCCCGCAATTATTACCACTCGCTCGGAAGAGTTGTCGCGGGTCTGCTACGACTACTTCTACGACTACTACGCGCTATCCACTGGATAAATCACTATCCAGTGGATAACACAAAGGATTTTGTTCATACTTATCCACTGGATAGTGATTGATCCGGTGGATAGCGCTGGCCACCTTTGGAACAACCGGAGCCAGGTTTCCATCCGCGAAGTCATAAATGCGATTTTCACTTGTCTGCTCAACTTCGTTCCAGGAGTCCTCTCTCTTTTCCTCCCTCGAGGGAGGAAGCGAGTGACGACCCTGGGAACGAGGACGTTGTTCGCTTAAAGGCCCATGTTCACCCAATCTGCTTTGCGCGCTTGCGTTTTTGTTTTGAAACGGTTCAATTGTTCAATGTAGCGTTATGATTGGCTGGCACGTCGATGTTTCGATTTTCCGTTTGTGGGAAAATCAGCCTGGGTGCGCAAAGCACATTGGGTGATCATGAACATGGGCCTTTAAAGGGCAAGTCCCAGTAAAAGGCACTTTTTGGTGATAGATGTAACAAACAATGTACGATATATAAGGCTTTTTTGGCTCTTTACAAATTTTAGTCACGCAACTAAAAACGCTCTGTTTTTCGTCAGGCGGTGCTGTGATGTCACGCGTTTAATTCAATATATTGTACCTGCCAAATCACTCTGTTCATCCTCCTCCAAATCTACTGCAGTATTCTCGTACTCTTCCTTCTTCTCCTCTTCCTTCTTCTCCTCTTCTACCGTTTGGTCGCCTCGCATTGGTACGTGCATACCGACAAACTCCCCTTCGGCAAGTTCCAATCGATTGGTTTCTTTGTTGCAAACCACTCGGCAACACTTGAACAGAAATGGCCCGCGTGTGTTTCTTGTCGCCATCTTTGGAGGGATGACCCTCTTTTTAAAGTATCCTTTCAACTGAGCGAGGACATTGTTCGGAATTTGAGCTCCTGCTTCCATCTCAAACTTAAAAATGAAAAAGAATAAGAGCGCTGTTACACGAGGCAATATTTACCCTGCAACTTGCAGAGCATTGCGAGACAGGTTTCCCGGGGCTATCAGATGCTCGCAACACTTTTTGCAAGGAAAGCGATAGCGCTTTTAATGTTGTTCAAATGAAAGCAGGAGCTCAAGGAAGAAATTAAAATGGAGAAGAAAAGACAAACTGAAAGGACAACTTGGGAGAGATTGTAGCCGGTGCGAATTGGAAGGAAGTAGAAGGTTATTAAACTTTTTCTGCAACTCACAACACAATTTTTCGTTGGGAGACAAGTTGCGAAGAGGGAGTAATACACGCGCAATTTCATCCGGAACTTGTCTTGCGACGGCTCTTGTCAGCGTTGCGTTGCCAGTTACAGGATGGAAAAAATTGCACATCAAAGAATCTGACTCACCCAGTTTGCATTGCGCGCTTCTATTATTGTTATGATACGGCTCTATTCCATATTTGGGCAAGCATATCACCTCTTGCACGAGTGAATTTCTCATCTACAATACAGTGTGGACTTTCGGTGATGACTAGAATGGATACCCCAAAATCAGGATGAACCACCTCGGACGCCTTATTGAGACTTATAAAACGGAGTAACTGGTTAGCTTTCAGTCGAGGTTGAGGTTAACAGTTTATGTAGTTAAATTTAGGCCCAAACAAACCGAGAAGCTAGGTGGTACAGTGATACGGTAGGCTATTGTAAGCCTAACCCTAGCTGAGGTCACAGGATCAATCCTGAGTGGGATTTTAGATTTTCTTTTTCACACTTAAAAATTTATTGAAAATAAATTCTAAGTGTCGACATTACGTTATGTAATTCTCAATAAGTGTCCGAGGTGGTCCAACCTGATTTTGGAGTATCCATTCTAGTCACAACCATGGACTTTCGGGGGCCCTGAAAATGGCGGATGAACCAACGTAGGCGCGCAATGCAAACTGGGTGGGTCAGATTTTTAAAGTGAACAACGTATTTTCCCAGCAAATACTCCAGCACAATGCAAGGTGCATTTATTTAAAAGCCAATCATGTGGATCCTTGTGCAAATAAATTTTAAAAAGTTGCGTCTTTACAAGCTAAACCCGGTTTTGTAAGCATGAAGCATCTGAGACTTTTACAACTCCTCGGAACTTCCGGATGGGATGCTAGTCACCACAAGGTTAGAGATCGGACACAGAACCACCGGAAGTCCAACGTGCTAACCACTCGAGTCAAAATTAAATAAAAACTAGGTAAAACTGAGATATGAAGTAGAACACAAACCGCGGTGATAAACATATTGAACTTATTCATTTTTGATAAAATCCAGTATTTTATTTGACGGTTAGTTAGTTAGCTCTTGTTTTCTGCCACGTTACGATCAGTTTGCCGCCGTAGTTTGCCCCCCCCCCCCCCCCCCCCCCCCGTCATAAGCACCCCTTTTTTGAAAAGGAGGATTAACGGTATTCATAAAATAAATGCGAAACTGCAAATACCGTGAACGATCTATTGCATAACATTGGATAACACTGGACCGATCAAGTAAAGATAGATCGTTCACGGTACTTGCAGTTTCGTTGATTTATTCATAAAATACCTGCATTTCTCTGCGGCCTTTGAGTGCAAATCGCTCACTGTAAATTACTGAGGTTATTAAACGCAGTTCGCAACCTTTAAAAGCTTTCGTTTTAGCGCTGTTCAGTTCCGTCGTGGCCAATATATCACGCAATTCTGGGTCACGAATGTACTCTTGGTCTATTCTTCCCAGCTCCAGGTTACCCAGATCTTCATTTATCTTGATCTTTACATTCACACAATTTCCCGCCTGGGCTCCAAATTCTACTTCCCTAAATTGGATAAAACACAACATTGGCATAATTATTTAAATACTAAAGGAATGACACAACTTGAGGATCATCTGAGTTTTGCAACGAAAATAACAAAACATGCTGCTTAAACATATTCAAAAAGTAATATATATATATATATATATATATATATATATATATATATATATATATATATATATATATATATATATATATATAGGTGGTTTGCACGTTATGTCATGGCGGCCATGTTGGAGCACACCTACAAAAGAATTTTACTGAACCTCTTTTGTTATGTGCTCCAACATGGCCGCCATGGCCTTTGCCATTTGAGTTCCACAGGACTGAAGGTCACGTGAGTGAAAACCATCTATAGATAGGCTTAGCCTAACAGCGTCGATCTGTGAACAAGCTTAACTAAGGTGAAACTTAATTAAGGTGAAAGGTCGGAAGCACAAGAATTAAGATTGACGAAGGCTATTTTTCAATTTAAGCAATTCTCAAAAACAGTATTTGGCGACCGTCTGCACAGTACATTTAGACCGTACAAAAGTTCACAAAAACAACTTTTTCTCCGTCTAGAATAACTAGTACGACTACTTTCCGAATAAAATACACTTGTTGCTTGTCAAAAAATGCCCGAGAAACTGATTTGAAAATCAAAATTGCAAAAATACACAAACATATTTGCATAAGGCGACGCGAGTGAAGATAGAACTGTACTATAAAATCCAAGTCTTGTTTTGTTTACATAAAATGGCTTGTCAATCTATGTAATGAATGAAAAAACACATAAAAATGGACAACAAAATCTTCTTTCGAATTTAGTTTATGTTTAAAAGCAAAACGCGTACCATTTATAGCGCATCGAGTTCGAGCATGGTTCGAGTTGCCTTCAATGAGATTCAAGAAAACAAAATTAACAATAACACGAAGAGAAAGTCAATCACAGATTGATATCAACATAAATTCCCATCGAAAAAGTAATCTGTTTTACCTTTAAGTCCTTCGCTTGCTTGGAAATTCTTTACTTAAATCTCCGCTTCTGGTTCTGAAATCCGTAATAAAAACAAACATCTCCCGCATTGATACTGGCTTCAAAAGCTTCAGGTTTAAAAATAAGCAGAGAAGCACTTAGCTCTATATTCCTTCAAAAACGCTTGATTTGCAGGGTTACGCAGCCTCAAATGTGGTCTTGACCACTGTTTGAAAAATGTAAAACCTGTCTTGAGTAGCAAACCACGAAAAAATGCAGGGAAAATAACGACTTTTGGTTTTCTAAGCTAAACACAGCTGCAACTAACGTGTGGCGTCATACGCGCATGTTTTGCGACGTCACACGCGCCGCGATCTAGCCCTGCCCAACCCTGGCGGCTGGCACACACTCGCCCGTGAAACATTCCGCTAGCCATGACCATGAAAAATGACGGGCATAGGTTCTATAAGTATGGTGCTCCGCGCGGGCCTTTGGCCCGCAGAGCTCCGCTATTATTTGTGCATGCCTCACGGTAAAATTACCCGAAAACAGAGCGGTTTTCATTTGAGTGTCGGAAGTAACTTCACGATTGCTAATGGTTTTGCATTGCTACATTGTGATTGGCTAAAAAATCTCGTGCCATTTCTCAACCAATCAGAAGTAAAACCAAAAACCAATCATGACTTGCTCGTCCGCATTTTCCCGCGCTTGGCGCTGGCTACATGTATTTGCTTCAAGCTCCGATTGGTTCATTGGATTGACTGCGTCTGTCTTAATAAATGTTGAGCCACGTAGCACTGGTGATACAAACAAGGAATCAGAGAATTAACTCTGTGTGTAAATTTTAGTGCTAAGGTCCCTCATTTCCTAACTAGGGCTAACGCTCAGTACAGGGAAATTTATGGGTTTACCTTAGCACTATAATTTACACACAGAGTTAATTGTCTGATTCCTTGTTTGTATCACCAGTGCTACGTGGCTCAACATTTATTTGTACCCTTCACATTCTCATTGCCACGAATTACCACCTTATTACCCACGATCTGCTCCTGTACGGCCTCGTGGCTCAAGCGGTAGAGCGACGGAAGATCTAATCCGGAGGTCGTGGGTTCGAATCCCACCGAGGTCAAAGATTTTTTTCTTTCCCTCATGTGGTCCCTCATTTCCTTACTAGGGCTAACGCTCAGTACAGGGAAATTTATGGGTTTACCTCGGCACTATAATTTACACACAGAGTTAATTCTCTGATCCCTTGTTTGCGTCTGTCTTACTTTGTCTTACCTCGGTTTTGGTTTTTCGACCGACTCAATTGAAAACCGCTCTATGGTCCATTATTGTGGCAAACTACCATCCTAGTGTACCAAAACTGTAGTCAGTGAGTGTCTTTAGTCAAACTGGTCAAACTGGTCAAACTAGGTCTAAATTAACTGCAACTTGAATAAAGGTAGCCTAACCTTTTTCAAGTTCTCACCGATTCGTTTCCAAAATGGGCTCCAACAGATCATGATTTGTTCCCCTTTCAGGAATCATTGGTTGATTACTTTCTCTTTGAATTGATGATTTAGTGTTATTTTGTAAATAAGTAAATGTATTGCTGCATGGTTTTGGCCAAACACGGTCAAAAATATTACTTAACTCAAACGTGTCCGTGGGATCTACGTTCATTTATCCATCATACAACACTAACAAGTTGCATAATTTGTACAAACCTGTTCAATGAACGATATACAATTATATCTGTTTAAGTAACATATCTGATCCATGGTTTTGCCTTTGGTACAACTGAAAGTTGAAAACTAGATCTTGTTTAAATAGTTGTTGTTCATTTTCGCAGGATATTTCCAGCTTCTTTCATCTCATTTATGAAATTATTTACGCATGAATGATTTGAGTACGTTCACGGTACTGTGTGAAAACACAACTTAAACTTGTTAACTGATAAAGTGTATTGTAAGGAAGCCTGATTTAATGTAATTTAGTTGTCGTTGTTCAAAATATTTTCTCAGTGAAATATCTATAATTGTTGGTAAAACATCGAAGTGCAAGCTAAACTAAAAGAAGCAGTGCTTTACGCATATACAAAAACTTGTCTTTCACTACATAAATATAACCACTGAGCTTTTAACGTTATAACCTTATAACATTATAACCTGGTCCGATAAAAGGTTTCTATGTACCCATATGATACCTAATACATCAGTAACACAAACCAGTTACAAAACGACATTCTAGCTGAGCACCCAACAATTTGTTATTCTTGGCTTTCACTTACGTCATATCAAAATCCAGAAGCATTAAAAATAGATTTCGAATCCAAAATGTTTATGGAATTGTAAAGAGTTTAAAACTACACATCTTGGCCAAATTTTGAAGCGCAAAAGCATTTCGTTCAAGAGTTATAGGCGAACAAGTATTAGATATTTTTAGTAAGAAATGTATGGAGCGGCCATCTTTGTGCCCCTGGAGGGGCACAAAGATGGCGGCCAAAAATTCAAAGTCTTAATTACACCAAAAATCACATCCAGAAATATTGTATTTGCTATAAGCTCAATTAACTCGGCTTATAAGCACTTATAATGCAAACAATAACTTTCAGCTGATTCAATTTTGTTTATTTTCGCGGCTTATCTGAAATAGCGTGATGCATTGCGTGACACATTTAAAACCTTTGTAAATCGGAAGCAAAACATCGTTAAAACCTGAAACTTTTTGTGAAAGATTATAACACTTGTATCCACATACCATGTTAGAAACAGCTTTGTAGGACGTTTTCTCTAGATTTTTTAATTTTTATGACGTCATGTGAAAGCCAAGAATAAATTTGGCTGAAAGCCTAGAAAGTCTACAGCCCCTCAAATGCCCTGCATTTAGGCCACAATTGTCAGTTCAAAGCTGTTTAAACTTGCTGGAAACTACTCTCAAAAGGCTGCCAATACTATTTTAGAGACCCTATATTTCAAAAATTTCCGGGGAAGCAAAACCCCTGGACCCCCCCCCCCCCTAGAAACTCGCGCCTTCGGCGCTTGTGATGCCCCCCCTCCCCCCCCCCCCCCGCAATAATTTTTACCTTGCGGCCCCTTCGTTATCCTCCTCATCCTCTTCCTGTAGTTCTACGTTAGCATCTTCTTTTTTTATGTTTTCGTTCACGGCATCCAGAAATTCTTGTTTCTTGTCCGTCACTACATACGTTTCCATTCCTGCAAGGACCGTGTACTTATTTTTTTTGAACGGTCGTTTCCAAATCGACCTTGCAGGCTGCTTTACCATTAGCGCAAATGGTTCTATTTGTTGGATTTTACCATGATAAACAGGGAAATAGTTCCCGTCAAAATTCTGCTCAGCAAAATTTCGAAGCAAATTTCCAATCATCTGGTGGAGAAATGTAACAGAACAAGACTAGTTATTAAACAACTAATTTAAATACCTTTGTTCTTATATTGTAACAATTTAACTTCAAGAGAATATTTTGACTCCTTTGACAATATATTTTGCGATGTGATAATAATTCTACTCGATATACATTTCGTATGTGAACTTGTTACCCCTTTAATTTGTTGGCTAGGGAAGTAAAAAAAGAATCCTTTATCATTAGGGAAAGTTCATTTAATATGGAGAGTGGAGAGGGGGGAGGGGGGTATGAAGATGTCGAGGGGGACCCTGAAATGTTTGGGGAGTGTGTTAGGGGAGCTCTGGAAAAATGACAAGGTCACAGGGGCGAGAGGCACAGAATTTCCTCCTTGATATGAACAGTGTAATTTTTTTCCATTAATTTTAGTAATGACAAGCATGTTTCCAGTCCATAACATGCTAGAAACTTTCTTTATTTGAGCTTTAATTATTGTCAGATACTGTAATATCCTGCTCATTGCTTTATTGATGGAATCATCTTTACAGGAATCTGATGGTGTATTGGCATTATAATTCGCATTGGCCAATTTCCTTGCTCTTAATAATAGCGTAGCTAAATATGCCTGTTCTAGGTCATCCATTTGGATGAGACACTCCAATGCTTTTATGTGAAACCTTGGGAGTAGCTTAATAAGCCCCCAGCTGCTTAGCGTGCATTATTTCTACTCAAGGTTCCCCGCCAAGACTGACTCATCTGCAGTCTGTTTACCAACTGGGTTTGCACAAGTAACTTGTGAGCCTGCTTAATTACCATATTTTTCTGCCATTTGACCATCTTTCTTTTTTTGTTCTTTCTTTCGCCTCCTCGCCCTTTTAAGGGTGGCGAATGGTAAATCCGAGACTCGCCGAGACGCCGAGACCCTTGTTTTAAAATCCGAGACCGCGACCGCAGCTATTTATTTATTTATTTATTTTTTTTCACTCGATGGCTGGAATATATTTTTTTTTTAATAGTTTATTTTTTAATTGTCCTTGGGCAAATTTTTTTTTTTGGCGATAATGCGTGGGAATTTTTTTTTTCCCTTAATAATTTACTGGGAAATTTTTTTTTTTTGCTTTTGCCCCACCCCCAATCACTTTTCTAATGGTCCATCCCTTACTATATACTGATATAAAATGGGCAAACTTTGAAACTGCAGCATCGCATAAGAGAAAAATTTTGAAATAGACACAAGCAACCCTGGGACTGGTCCCCTGGCAGGGTCAATCAGTTGAAGGAATATTCTCAATCGGAAGTGCAGTGTATGCCACTATTTCCCAGACCTCAGTAATTCCCCGGCCCAGACACTTTGCTTTTATGTTTTCAGTTCTTCTCTGCAAGCTATTACGATACAATCCAAGCAATGATTAACTTTCCAATGATTTTGTGGTTAATCATATCAATAACAAAATTCTCGATTGTGATTGGTCATCTGCGCGCCTATTTCTTACGTAATCGTATCAATAACAAAATTCTCGATTGTGATTGGTCATCCGCGCGCCTATTTCTTACGTAATTGGTGCGCGGTCACTTGGGTGTCCAATTACAGCTATCCAATTACAACTTTTTGTAATTGGATAGCTATAATTGGACACCTATGTTGCGCGCGCGTCAATCAGTTGCACTTATATAGGTTTTTTTGCTTATTTTCCTCCTACTTTCAAACTGATATTGAATATTCTATAGGCGTTTTGAGTACAAAAAAGACCCACGCTAGCTGTTCATTCGCAATTTAATTTTTTTAGACTTAAACCAGGAAGTGTGCATTCTCTCCGTCGAATGCATGCAGTCAACCCGACAATACAGTTCCTTTCCCCACTAGAAACGTGTCTTGTTATAACGGATTATAATGGAAATTGCATTTGTTGATTGAGCAGATAGGAGTATTATTATTATAATTCTGTTATAATTCGAGATTAAGAAGCTATGTCGACTATTTTGTACTAAAAACGTCTTGGATATTTTCTGTCAGTTTGAAAGTGGAAGGAAAACAGCAAAAACGAGCCATTCAAATGCAACTGATTGAAGCGCGCGCAATGTAGGTGTCCAATTACAGCTATCCAATTACAACTTTTTGTAATTGGACAGCTGTAATTGGACACCCACGTGACCGCGCGCCAATTACGTGAGAAATAGGCGCGCGGATGACCAATCACAATCGAGAATTTTGTAATTGATACGACTGAGTGGCGTACAATTCAGGGGTAATCGTGCTCGTAATTTCAAATCGTCCTCGCGCTGTGTAGTTCCAGTTTGAAATTACTCGCCCAATTTAATACTCCCTGAATTGTACTACACTCAGTCCAATACTATTACTTATCTACCTTCTTATACTCATTTTTTGGCTGACCTAGCTCAGATGCACTGTTTAGGTAAATTTAAAAAAGATTCAAGTTCTTGTCATTGAGAGTTGATTTTGTTTGTTGCTTAAACACGAAGTTCCGGTACAAAAGGAGCCTGGGCCATTCTCACCTCCAGTCGTCAATCAACCACTGAAGCATTAACAACTGACAAAAAACATACGTCATTACTAAGACCATTGCTAACACAATTTGAAAAAAACTTTATGAATGTTATATCAGAAGTCTTTATGAACTTCTATTTCTTTTTTTGCTTAGGTAAAATCTTGGTTTAATTACATTTTTGAAGCAAATTATATTTAAAACGACGTCTAAGTTAACCACGTTTTGTGACTGAAAGACACCTTAATTTTCATTTCACACCCAAAAGGTGTGAAATGGGGGAGGAGCTAAGCCTTTTATACCGAAAATTTGTGTTTAATTTTAACATTTTGAGCACCATTGAATTTCATTGTTTCATTTAGCAGTATGTTGGTTCTTTCAAAGTACTCAACAGAAATTATAATCTTTTTAAGCACATTACATAAAAAATGTTGGTAAATTAGGAATGGATATTATCAAGCGAGGACACAACAGAATTCTGGTATATTTTTTGAGAGGTATCCCCAATTATCTGGACATCAGTGATATATAACCTGAATTAAAAAATTATCAAACTTGAAAATCAAAAATATAAAGTATGGCTTATTAATTAGTGCTCTTATAAAAGATTTGATAGTCTGTGCTATAATTACATCATGTAAAAAACAATTAGGTCTCAAAGAGAAATTTATATCACCAAAAAAAAAATTATAAAACATTTCATCACTGCAGGAAATTTATATCATCACAGATCAGTCTTTCATCACAGTAGAAAGTTCTATTTCAGTACCGGTAATCATTAAGGTACATGTAGATATAAGCATTTCATCCAGTTTGACAACAGTTTATCAAGGTTAAGGTAGTCTTTGCACTGTGAAGAGCTGAACCAGTGCAGTAAAAAATGAAAGTGGTAGAAAAAGTCATTAAATCCTGCAAAAATACAGCACTATTTTGTAAAATGCAATAACAGAAACATGTCACATCTGAAATAAAAAAAATTGAAACAAATGGCGCACTTTGAGGCTCATACATTTGTACCTGGCCTTTAATTACCGGTAGCATAGATTTTAATTTAGCGATTCTATTCCTTCGTTTTCTCCATAGTTTGATATGAAGATATATCAAACATTCAAAATTCAGGCCCGTAGCAGGGAGAGGGGCAGGGAGGGGGGGGGGGGGGGGCTTGGGCCCCTCCAGAATTTTTTGAAGTTAAAAATTAGCAATTAATGTGCCATTGATTTAAAATATATAATTAAAACAAATTAATGTGTAACAATCTGATGCAGTCTTGAATTCTAATGCTGAAAAAAGTGCCTTTTAATTTCACAACCTTTAATAATCTGCAGGCAAATTATTCTGTAGTCAGATTCTTAAGAACCAGTTCCAAGTTTATGTTTACGCCCTCCATATAAATATTACGTGACAGGGACAGCAAAGAAATGTACCAACATTCAGGGTTGTTGTTTTGCTAGTACTAAACATATTGCTTTTTTGACATTCTCGTAGCTGTCGCCATTGTTTTTGCTTATTTTAAGCTCCCTACTGTCTATTTTTTAACAGGGGTAGCTTTGCTTGGCCAATTTGCTTGGCCAATTTGCTCCCCCCCCCCCTCCCCCCTCCCCCCTCCCCAGTTAGCCTTGCTACAGGGCCCAGTTGTTTAAAACGTGGATAGCACTATCCATCGGATAAATCACTATCCGATGGATAGCGCAATGGGTTTTGTTAATGTTTATCCACTGGATAGTGATTTATCCAGTGGATAGCGGTGTCCACCTTTTGGACAACCGGGCCCAGGCCTGTAAAAGAGTGTTTCATCAGGTATCCAAACTTCTGAAGTGGCATGGGTTAAAAAACTCAGCTGTACCTCATTTTTTAAGCCACTTCTCAGTATTCTGATCAAACACTCTTCCTTGTGTTTGATATATTACATGACAAGTCAGCATCCTTTCCAGGATTCAACAGTGCACTTATCAAGCAAAAAGAGGGGGAAGGGGGGTACTTTCTGAATATTTGGATGGGGGTGTGCCCTGCTGAGACTCTGAAACCCTTACCCTATACCAGACCATGTTCAGCTACATTTTGCAACCCTTAATACTAGACTAGAAACCAAAAATCCCTACCCTATCCCAGACCTCGGAGGTACATAGCTACAATCTCAGAGGCAGCAAATTTGACCTGCAACTACCTAAGCCTAGAACTAATTTCATGAAATGATCTTTCTCCTATCGCGGTGCCATTGCCTGGAATGAGCTTCCCAACAAAATACAAGAACTCACTAGTTTAACCACTTTCAAAAGAACTCTCAAACAAAAATAGAACCTCTGGTTCTATAAGTTAGTGTTTTTATTAATATAAAAGTTAGTGTTTTTTATTAATCTTATTAGTATTATTTACACTAGTATAGCATAACAGTTTTGCTACTATATATACATGTATATATATATATATTTTTTTTTTGTTATCATTTGGCATGTCTGAAAAACAGTTTTACTGAGCCATTTTACCGTGTTGAAATAAAATTAACTGAATTGATTGATTGAATTGACGTCTCGAAATTTTACAAAAACTCTATCACTATCACAATTAGTTGCTATTTAAGTTGCCATAATGATTTGTATTTCCATTTATGCAAGACGTTTTCAATTCCAAGTGTCAATTCCTAGTGTAGACTAAATTACTCACACCACTGATCAGTTTCTCAGTAAATGATACCCTATTATAGACCGAAACTCTCTGATTTTTATACCCTATGCCAGACTAAACTGCTTGACAACCCCACCCTTCACAGGGGCACATACCCAAATAGCTTATATAAGGGAGTACCCCCCCCCCCCCCCCCTTGGGCAAATCTTTCCATTCAGCTACATGGGTGACATCATAAAATATTCTATTATGCGCCTGCATGGACAACTGGGAACAAGGCTGATGACAAGTAGTTGCCTAATTGGTCACATCCCATTGTTAACTTCCAGTAAAAAATGCCACCTGTGTCATGTTAAGTATGTCATTATTAGACAGTCACAAAAAACTGTTGTCGCGCTACAAGATGGTGTACGGTTCTTGAACTTTCTTCATCTAAGTTTGATACATCACTTCTATATTTATCAACAGCTTGCTAATACTAGAAGGACAATATACCTTATATATAGCATAACAACTGACCAAATAATATATTAAAAGAAAAGCTACAAAAAGCTACACTATTAAAGATCCCAAAAGTTATGTTAACTGAATGTTTTCCTAGAGCACATCAACTTCCACAAATAAGCCATTACAGATAAGAAAAAACACCGGCAATATTTTTAACATATAAACTTAAAGGAACTACGTGATGGGGATTTTCTAGTTTGTTGGGTCAAAACAGCTGCCTCAAACGATATCAAGTGAATTTTATGAAGAGAGAATTAATAAACTAGATATTTTTGGGGAGCTATTAGTCAATTTTACCCAGAGTTTTAGTGACTTCTCCAAGGAGGGCTCCAAGGCACAATACGATAAACTTCAAAGTAGTCGGAATGATTAAATGGCTCGTCGCTCTGCGACTTTCATTATTTTTTTCTTTACTTTTGCTGTGCTGTGCTGTGCAGGAATTTTTTTTTTAGTAATAATGAAGGGGTGAGTGGAATAAAGCCCTAAGTGAATTCTGATCAACTGCTAGCTTCTCCTTCCAGTTTTTCTTGTATATGCTCATATAACAAAAGGAGAATTTGGCTATAGATCAAGAGTCACTTAGGGCCTTATTCCACCTTCAGTGACTCCTGATCTGAAACCAAATTCTCCCTTTGTTACATGAGTATATACAATTGCCCAACCCCCCCCCCCACCCCTCCCCACCTAACAATAAAATGGTCCGTCCCTAAGAAGTGCTTGAATCGGGCTGTGGAATGTAAATGTAAATGTGGACTGGACTGTGCATATTGATAGATCCTAGAGTGTATATTGTGGATTGCTAATATAAAACTCTAAAATGAAAACCGGGTGGAAACTGAGACCAAATGAGCCAGTTTTGAAGCCCATCGGGCTACTTGTTTAAAACAAAACTAGGCCAATGCATTATTTTTCTTGATTTTTCAGATGTTTGGGTTTCCACACAATTATAACTTAAATATGTCTTTTGGCTTTTTAAGGAGGCTCATACCCATTTCTCAAGTCCACACCCTTTCAATTTTAATGTGCCATATCTTTTGTTGTAGCGCATAAAAAGACAAGCCACTTTGCATGCAAACACACCAAACACTGAACGTTATGGGAGTATAGGATTTGTTTACATCGGTGCTTCCATGGCAACGGAATAGTGATCCTCCGAAATTAACAAGTTGCGGAGTTTCTCTAGATCGAGAATAATTTATGTAAAATCCGCTAGTGGACTAATTGATTTGACCATGGGCTTCAACTGGACAAAGTTTAAAAGAAATGTATGAGAGCGTTTTGGATATTTTTGGGGATGAAGTTTTGGGGATTATAAATACAGCGAAAAACATACTATCGACATAATTGGCTAATATCTAAAGAAAACGATGCGCGATGGGAATGCAGTTTCATCTCGTAGTAGTTTGATTCCATTTGAAATGGTGTGTGAAAAAGTGAGGGGTTTGCTTTGGCCGATTGCGAGAAAGAAGGATTTGATTAGCGTGCGTTCAGCTGTTCTTGTTGCAATTTTTGTATGTAATTTGGTCTACGCCTACAAATGTGATGCTAATTTGGAAACCGCGAGATAATTTTTTTTTTAAATTTGACAATCTCGAGATTTATCATCAAGTTATATGGCCTGCAAGTTTCAAGGACATTGAAGACATGCAAGGCAATAAAATAGGGCCTCCAATGTACCAATTTTTTCCCGCAGATTTTGTGTTTACAAGTGAGCGTCCTCATTATTCACGAGTATTGTTTTCAAGTTTCATATGCACGTGCAAAACTTTAGCAAAAAATTTATTTGCATCGAACAGAACGCTCGATTGCTTTCCGAAGAATTTTCCGATACATGAAAATGACAACAGTACTGAGGAAAACAACGTCAGAAAGCAGCGTTTCTGCATTTCGTTTATAAATTTCCAAATTTTGGGATATGTTCTTGTCCTGCAATTTTAAAGAGATCCTCGGTATGGCTGCATTACAGCGTGATAGCGCGACATCGACTGCATAATGTTATACTTAACAATTCTCAAGCCACCATTAGCATGTTATTTCCAAATTAGCATCACCATTAGCATGTTAGCATGCCAAATTAGCATCACATTTGTAGGCGTAGACCAAATTACATACAAAAATGGCAACAAGAACAGCTGAACGCACGCTAATCAAATCCTTCTTTCTCGCAATCGGCCAAAGCAAACCCCTCACTTTTTCACACACCATTTCAAATGGAATCAAACTACTATGAGATGAAACTGCATTCCCATTGCGCATCGTTTTTTTTAGATATTAGTCAATTATGTCGATATTATGTTCTTCACTGTATTTATAATCCCCAAAACTTCATCCCCAAAAATTTCCAAAATGCTCTCATACATTTCTTTCAAACTTTGTCCAGTTGAAGCCCATGGTGTAATCAATTAGTACACTAGCGGGTTTTACAAAAATTTCTCTTGATCTAGAGAAACTCCGCAACTTGTTAATTTCGGAGGATCACCATTCCGTTGCCATGGAAGCACCGATGTAAACAAATCCTACACTCCCACAATGTTCAATGTATTGTATGTTTTCATGCAAAGTGGCTTGGCTTTTTATGCGCTACAACAAAAGATATGGCCCATTAAAATTGAAAGGGTGTGGACTTGAGAAATGGGTACGAGCCTCCTTAAAGGAAGACTAAGAACGGTGACATACCGTATTTATTCGATTAAGCGCCCAACCTCGAATAAACGCCCACCTCGAATAAGCACCCACCCTGTAGGTAGGAAAAGTTAATAAGCGCCCAGCCTCGAATAAGCGCCTACCCCACCCCTCTAGCAGGCAGCACCAGACAGTTCGCTAATTGACGTTAGTGACAATGAGATTGAAATTGACTAAGTACTACTAAGAGACTTCCCCGAAGACCGAGTTTTCCGAAGTATTTTAAAGAAACTTTCAATGAACAGTTAAAATTCTGCTTTGGTTTTGTTATTATTTTATTGTTTTGTTGCAAAATAAACTTAAGCTTACTACTTGATAAAATGGTGAAAATTAATAAGCGCCCAGCCTCGATTAAGCACTCTGTAGATCACTGAAGATTTTTAACCGAGTTTAAATAAAGATCTACTACTACTACTACTACTACTACTACTACTACTACTACTACTACTACTACTACTACTACTACTACTACTACTACTACTACTACTACTACTACTACTACTACTACTACTACTACTACTACTACTACTACTACATAAGCGCCCACTCCACTCTCAAGGTCCAAAAATTTTATAAGTGTCCAGGGCGCTTAATCGAATAAATACGGTAGCCCCTTTAAGTTTAAAGGGGCAGTATCATGAGGTTCCACGCGCGGCACTGTTCACTATTCTTGCACCGGAATTGTGGACATATCACTGTTAAAAGTGATTTTTTTCTTTCTTCCGGCTATCAAAACGGATTTTTTGATTCAACAAATACCTCCACTTCTCGACGGCCTTTTTGAATTTGCCGAATCAAACTTGAAAACATCGGCCCAGTTTTCAAGTTTCGCCCTCATGATACGTACTGCCCCTTTAACCAATATAATTTCATTATTTACAGCTACCATGACGTATTATAAAAGGCTCATCGCCGAACTACTCCGTATTGCTGGCGCATGAAACATCAGGAAACATGCATATATGGAATCGAAATCAAACGTTTATCAGGGTACTTACATTTCTCGCTTGAAAACGTGTGTTCTCTCTTCAAAAAATCAACCTAGAGAAAAATCATCAATTCAGGTAGATGGAAGAAAAGAAGAAGAAGAAACAAACCACATTTCATGAGAAATCGTCGAAATAAAAGTCAGAAATTTTACCGTTGTCCGAAGAACTTTATCCCGGAATAGTCCAGTCAATCTGTGGTTCAAGATCGAACTAATTGCAACAGAATTTATTTTACCCACAATTGACAGTTTGAGGTGACCTTAGTAACATACTAAAAATTCCAGAAAATTCCATTGGTGGAACTTCTAGAAATTCCGACTTAAAGATTTTGATCAATTTACCACAGGGTGCCCAAGTCTGGAAAAATTACAATATGCAATATTAATTAAAATTACCGCAATATACCGATTGTTTGGGGGTATAAACTGTTATTTAAGTGTTTTGCAAACAATATGTTGAAAACCCACGAAAATGTAACGTTAAAACGGCATTTCTTAGAAATTCCCACCACAGGGTACCCAAGCCAGAGAAATATATTCATTTTTTCCTGTTGTTTTTCTTCTTTTTTTTCTTTCCTTTCTAGTAGAACGAAAAGTGTTTGACTGAATTTGAGATTATTCATTCGCAAAGTTCTGCACTCTTAAGACTTTGAATCGAATGGTAAGCTCTAGAAATAAGGCAACCTTTTAGGGAAGAGGTCAAAACAACGGTACTGGATAGGTATCCAGTCTTGTCGAAATAGGTGGTGGGTGGCGGGTTGTACAACCCCACCCCTTTTCAGAGGTTCATTTTCTCGAAGCACATAATAGGGGTACTTAAATTTATTGCATAAATACGTTGCTCTGCGTGTGTAGAGCGCATTGATAGGCTTATCTTCTCAATACGTTGATTATGTTCCGAGATATTTGGAGTCAAAAATCGCATTTTGCTAAAAAATCGACCCTAAACTGGATACTTATGAAGTACCGTTGTTTTGACCTCTTCCCTTACTAATAATCCTCACTTTATGGAACAAATGCCATGGTGATAGCAATTACCGTTTTACATCACGAGGGTAAATGATCATAACTTCTTTGACCTGTTCCTTGTCTGTCTGTAATTTTCCCAACTACACAAAAAATGCAGAACAAGCTACTATTAAAACAATACTTGTAATAGGTATGAGGATTACTACTGGCTGGTTGCCTCCCGCTACACTCTATTGCCGTCCACCTCACTGTCTGTGAGTTCTGGCTGTGGTGAGTTGACACAGCTGACACCTTTGCATGCTCCACAAGCAGCCGAGCAGTCCAAGCCATTTTTTCGGCAGGAACATCTTTGCGTACTGCAGTCGGTTTTGCAGTTGCAGCGAATGATCTCCAGCAGTGATGCATGGGCAGCAGGCAGGTTGGTGCGTGTCGGGGATAGGTTTCCACCCTTCATCTCCCATCCCCATTCTTGTGGCGGTAGATCAGTTCCTTTCCATTGCTGCACCTGATGATAGACTCTTAGGCTGTGAAAGCGCGCAGCAGCAGAAGTCGGTGGAAGGCTTTCTGGCTGGACACAGGTATTGCCTGTAGCAACCTTCAGACAATAACGGGAGTATCGCAAAGAGTCGAGGGATTCTGTAGCTTTCCCGTTATACATAGACACCAAAGCTCTCTCGCCCGCCGCCATCACCTCATCCGTTGTTGCAGCTGTTTTGTCAAAGACACTGGCTTGATTACGAAAATGCTCATCGGTCTTGAGCTTGCGCAGGGCTACTGGTTTCCCAAGTCCATGGATCCGAGATGTGGTATCAGAACCAAGAAGCGCATGCCCAAATAATATGTGAGTGCATACGCCTAGTCCCAATGCAGACTTTGTCTTCTTGATGTTCCACACCTTGCGGTTCTTCGATCTTTGCTTAGGCTCTGGGATAAAGAAAAGATCACACGCATCCATCTGTCCATGGTAAATCAGTAGCACAAGCAGGTCAGTATCGTCACCGACAAGAACAGTGGTATGAGTCCGTGCTACTTGTACGGCGGTCTGGACAATGAGGAGGTCGGCGTCACCAGGAGCTTGAAAAACAGTGCAACCAGCAATCCTCAGCTTCTCTGCAAGGAGATTAATAAATCTCTGCTTGTTTTCTTGGTTGGACAAGAAGTCTTTCTTTTTCAGGGAAATGAGCATACCGGAGTCGAATACCACGGATGGCGCACTGGTAGGAGCTCGCCGTTGGTGTGTACACCCCTTGGTTGATGGACCTTGATAGCCATCGAAGACGATCGTGGCATTTCCATACCGCCCTTGCACGTACTGAACGTACATTGCACAAACAGCATCAAATGTCACCCCATGCGGCCATATGACCCGATGGATAAGTGCGCCTCCATCCACAACATAGTGCAGATCTCCTACAGGGCGTGCCGTCTGTTTGCTTTCCGTTTGAGCCCATATGGCGTCAGCTAACACAGACTTGTTGGCTTGCCTAGGAAGAAGAGAATTGTCAAACAAGGCGCTGGGATAGCTTGACATCTCGTACTTGAACAGGGCCTGAGGATCCTCGTATCGGCCACTGGTGGCCAGAAAGCTAAGCCTCTGGAAGAGAAGTTGCGGGTCTATTTGTACATATCCGTCGCTGAATGGGACTGCTGTTCTGGAGGCAAGAGTCAGTGCTTGATTCTTCTTCTTGAAAGAAAACTCATCAACTTTCTTTCCACGCATAGACTGGATGATCTTCTCTCCCACCTCTTTAGCCTTGTCACAGTTGACACTCTCTTCTGCCACTACTCCGGTCGCGATGTTTCGTAAAGACTTGTTAGTGCTAAACGGGCTTCTCAGAGACAGGTACTCGAGGATCTTTAGGGTATCGCCAAAATCTCGTTCCTTCATCGCCTTCGAAGCGTCTTTGTGCTGTCCACCTGTACTGTTATGCTGCTCACTCGTGCTGTAGTCGGTTCCAGTGAGGCTCTGCATGGCATTATTCACATCGGCACGGATAGGCATGGACATGACCCACACCAACCGTTGCGTCTCGGTCATGCCTCGTCCCCTGGTCAGCCCGCCTGTCGTCTTCACGCTCCTCATTAAGACCTAAGAAGTGCAAAAAAAAAAAAGAAAATGGTGACCAAGCATGAACAAAGCACTTGGTAAAATGTAATCTGATCAGCTCTCCCAAATAAGTACTGCGTTCAGAATTCAACTTTAGTTTCTTTTTCGCTTGCGCATTACTTTAGTATAAAAGTATTACATTACCTGTTCAATGACCAAATCTGTAGATAACCCAGCCCACTCGCGATCACTCCGCCGCACAACATGTAAACCATCCACAAAGCTCTTGTAGACATCTGGATGTGTACTCTCTAGAGCTTGCATTTGTTGAAGATAGAGATATGCCGACTTGGCATAAAGATTATGACCTGCAGAAGTGAAATAAGGCAGCATCTCGTACACAGCCTGTAGGTGGAGTTTCCAGTCGCCTGTCCGCTCCCCCTTGATAAACTTTCTCAGGATGTCTAACATCTTCATATACTCCAGCCACAAAACACCTGTTCTGTGGTCCTGTAAAGATACTTTCTTCTCTTCGATTTTCTTAGCTACCGAGCCAAGTGCTGTTGAAGATCTCACTTGTGCCATTTGTTGGTTGTCTATGACTTCGTCATACAGAACTTTAACCAGTTCAAGATCAGTGTCTGAATCCGATCCTGAAGCACGTTCCTCATTCAAGTCTAGCTCCACGTCAACAGTGTCTTGCACGTCGTTTTCATTTGCTGGATTCTGGCTCACGGTATTCACAGGTAGAGATAGATCAAAGGTGTTGCATACAAGCAATGCATTGAGTGCAGCGTCAACAAGAAAGTGGCCTCTGACTGCTCTAGCTATAGCCTTTCCACTCAGCATATGAGTGATAGCATTTTTCGCATACACGAGTTCTAGAAGATCTTCAATTCCGGATCCTGACATCAAATAGCCTATACACCCGAGGAAGCTCATTTCCATGTGTAGTCCTCCTAATCTTAGTACTATAGACTTCAGTTTACTTCCTCGGGGCTCGTCCTGGATAAGTGCGAGGGCCTTCCACCACAACGGCTGATCGAATGTTACAATCGGTGTTACGCCATATCGACTTGCTTGCTCAGCGATGAAGGTAAGCGTGGAGTTGATACATGTCAAGTCACCGGGATCCATATCGATCATGGAGAGGAAAACTATCGATGACTTCCCGGGATGAGCCCCCAGGCATACGTTCTGCATCGTCCCTGACCAGCCTGGCCGGGGGGGATCGCAACAGTGGTAAAGTTAGTTTCCAAAGAAGGTCCAAGTTTGCAGTCCGATCTTTCACTTTTAAGTTCTCTAGATCTTTATAAACTAACTTCTGGGGGTCTTCGCGAGGTCCGTTGTAGTGTAGTATAGGTATACGACCAGTCTGAGCTATTTGAGTAGATCTAACCTCTCTTCTTGGGATGGCTTTGGTTGATTTCGTGCCTGGGGTAACGGTAGCGATTATTCCCATTCCGTGAAAAGTGCCGGTTCCATCCAGAGTTCGAGAGTTGTGGTCAACATTGTCTGCAGAAAACTGCATAAATCGGCCTGGTATCCATCCCGGAATCTCCGTCCCTTGAGCAACTGCTGCACTTCGTTGGTATTTCTGCACTGTACTATAAGAACTACAAAATCCATGAGCGTTTAGCGAATCGATTAAAAACTTCGAAGAGAAATGATGGTGCATTTGCACACCAAGACCGAGCTGCAGTGGTGCAATGATCGCTCTTGGCCGTGAGGCCTGTACTGTTGCTTGACCAATCGAAGCAAGTTTCAAATTCACATCTTTTCCAGCAAACACGATCCTTAAAAATGTCTGCAACAGACCTGGCACAAACTCTAAGGCGGTTTCCACAGAAGACATGTCAGCACTTTCTGGGTAGTGTTCGTCAGTGGATTCCTTACTCCGGATTTCACTTTTGATCAAAATGGCAGCTGTCTCGATAATTCTCGATTCTTCTACCCGGACATCCTCGGTTTTCGGCTCAAGATGGAATTCGTGTAGTATTGATGCTACCGTTTTCCTCAGCGTAACTACGTTAGCCTTCTTCTTAATTGTACTTATCACAATCTCATCACCAAAGCGTTCCTCAAGCTTTTTCTTTAAATAGGCAACACTATAAGGCTCCTCGTTAGTACCTTCAAGGTATTCTTCCATTTTACTACTGATATCTTTAAGTGTCAGCTGTTCTTCTTCGTTATCTCTCAAGTATTGAACGATTTTTTCGAAAGCAGAGCTCCTTACTGTGTCAACAGGCCGTCCTTGAACTTTTGTTCGTTTTGCACCATCGTCCGTATCGCTGCTGTATTGTGCAGGAATATCCTTTCCGGTCCGAAAATTGCTGCTACATGTCTGATGATAAACAGCGTCTGATGCATGCAGATCTCTCAGGTATTCTAGTCGACCAAGTACAACCTGGGACCAGGGATCAGTCCTTTCTTTACATATCATCAATACAGTATCTTGAAACTCCATTGTTCGCACAGGAATAACGTCATATCCCTTCTTTTTTCCAGTGTATTTAGCAGGTAGTCCACAAAAAATACACTGCTCTTGAACATTAAAAGGGAGGGAAGTTGAGCGACGTCTAACTGCAGGAGAAGAATCTTTAGCCTTAGGCATTCCATCTTGTTTATAGCTGTGGGGTCTGATGAGATCTAGGCGGCATTTCGTATGGACTTTACGACCAGGTTGAGCACCAATAGAACTGTCTACCTCGTTGATTTTATCACAGCCCTTTTGGGTAAGTACTGCAAACTCAGAACTTCCATCTTCTAAATCACCTCCTCCACAGATACAACAGTTTTCCATTTCAATTGCATAGTAGTTACAACTATAAACGTTTGCAAATAAAAAAAATAAAGTCAGGACGATAATCGAAAACGAGCTGAAACAAACTCAAAAAGCTTTAAAAACAAAGTTTAAATAGTCTTTAACTTACCTACTAAGACAAAATTGTCTTTGAAGAAGTAAAACGAGGATAACAACCAACTTTTTCATGCAAAATGAAGCGAAGAACTTACAGCAAACGTAGAGCTTGCGAAGCGATACAATTTCTATCAGGCGTTCCTCGCTTGGCCGAGAGGTCCTGGAAAATTCGCTTTTTTATGTTTCCAGGCATAAATCAATAGGATTTTAAAGAAACGTTGATTATTTCAACTCAAAATGATCACAAAACACTATTCTCTAACTTTTTCAAATGAAAAAGACACTACAAGCCTACAAAAACGATAAAAACATGATTTTGCTGTTTTGGGATACCTGTGGTACACAAAACACCCTTTAGACTCTAAAACAACAAACATTTAAAACAAACATCACGTTTTCTTGTTTTCTTGTGCTAACATTACTGAAACGAAACCAACTAGGTATGCCAAAAACCTAAAATAGCTAATATCTAGTTGATTATCGCTTTTGTACGGCGTGGGTACCCTGTGGTACAACCAATACATTTTCAAACCCAATTTTTATCATGTTCCACCAAGCGAATTTTGTGGAATTTTCAGTATGTTGTTTATATAGCTACTCTTAACACTAGAACAGTGAAAAACATTTTGTTGCAATTAGTTTGATCTTCCCCTATAAAATCTCATAGATTGACTGGACTAGAAGCCGCATGTGAATGTCACGGTCTGCTCTTCGAACTCTCTCCTCCGCAGAGGCTTCGGTGTGGGGAGAAGGGAGAATCCGCTGAGTAAAGTGTTTGCAGGCGCAAAAAAACGGAGAGAGCGGCGGCGGGAGTTCCCGCCCAGTGGATCTCTCGTCTTTTGCGCCTGCAACCACCTTGCCCAGCGGATTCTCCCCACACCGAAAACCCCTCAGGAGCCTCTGCGGAGCCTCTGAGGCCGAGGATCGCTTCGGGAGGTGGTCTCGCGTGGTCTCGGATCGATCCGAGACTTTTGAGCCAGGCTGTACACACTTAGCCATTTAGATCGATCTAAATGAGATGGATCGATCCAAGATTGTCCAAGGAATTGAGCGTTCACATTTACCAGTCGGACCTTCGTAGCCAGGCCTTAGTTTTGACCCGACTGAAGAAAAAGCCCTGGTAATTAAAAACGTACAAAATGGCGCGGATATGGCGCCCCTAGTTCGCTTTGTGTTAGCTAAAACGCAGGCGTTGTTAACCCTATTCAGACTAGGGGGGGCTTTTCGAACACCCCCCCCCCCCCCCCATCCAGTAAAATTGTGATAACTCTTACAACGAAATAGCTATGAGGCTGGAATTTTCTGGATTTTCCTAGAATTTATCTAGGGACATTTTGGTATCTATAACATGTCAGTGTGATTAACCATGTTGCCATGGCAACCGGTTTTTGACACATAGGTTTTCAAAATATTAAAATAGGGTGAATTTTTTATTTTAAGATCTTGTTCTTTGACTTATAGTGCATTTTCTTGTTAGAATAGTTTTTTCTTGGGACTAGTTCTTGAAAGACATCAAAAATTTTTAACATCAAATATTTGGGGGGGAGGGGTAGGTAAATTTTTGCTCTCTTTTACTTATAGACAAACATTTTGTACTATTTATTAAATAACGCTTATAAGTTCATTGTTTGGATAATAAACATTAGTTTGATACGTGTTTTATACATTCTGATCCTTTTCTCTTTTAGATATTTTTTAAATTTTAATTTAAGCAAAAAAAAAGGAAATCCAAGATGGCGGATCCAAGATGGCGGACAATAATTTCAAAAATTATAGTTTTTTCGCCTTTTCTGCTTTTTCTCGCTTTACAGGTGTGTCCTTGTTTGTATTTATTATGTTTTAATATTAAAGAGATGATTTTATAAAGATGAAACAACAATAACAACAAAGATATTAAATGTAAGGAGAAATTGAGACCCGGAAAAAAATCCGAGTCCCAGATGGGATTTGAACCCACGACCCTCCGTGATCTAGTCGGATGCTCTAACCACTGAGCTACTGGAGACTCTATGGTCAAGACCCACAAATTGACCCTTGCTCACCATAGAGTCTCCAGTAGCTCAGTGCATGGTGCATTACTGGTTCCAGAGATATAAAGGGGGGGTCCGAGGAGCCCCCCCCCACCCCCCCCCCCCCCAGTCACAGATTGCCAAAAAAAGCCCAGTCTGAATAGGGTTAATGAAACAGAGAAGAAGCAGAAAAAAATCTTCAGTGAAATAGTTCGACTTATATTACAGCGAAGAAAGAGGTGGCAGGAACTTCTACCCTTTCTTCTGGGGGAATACCGCCGCGAAAGACGATTTTGGCTAGAACCTGGACCAACACAGTGTTTATTTTGGGAAAGAACGGTTAGTAACTGGATTGGACAGGAATTTGAAAGACTATGGGTACTCTTTACAGAGCGTTTTGTCAACAAATTCGTGTGCGGCAAGATGTTCATTTTGACTCGTTAGATTCGCAATGGTCAGAGTACAATGGCAAAAACATTTTCCGCAGAACATGGTTTTCAGTTAAAAGCGTTGCCAAATAGCGAGCGTGAATCACGGGTCACTCGCATGTACGTTGCACTTTGTTTCTCGTGCTCTTTACAAAGCGATTTGCATTCCATATCTAGACGATTTCTATTACTCGATCGATTAAAGTAGTTCACACCTAGAGTAAATTAACTAAGGTTTTAAAAAATAATATAGGCCTTTCTATTTGCCGGACAATGAGAAATGTGAAATAAATGATGGCTTCTCTTTGAAATCCTAACTTGAACAAGCCTCTCACGACTGAGAGAACATTGTTTGTGTTGAGATTTTATTCAAACTTGAATCTGTTTGCCGGTCTCGTGGGAGTTCGTTGGAAGACATTTTGGAGCGCCACTTTTAGTTTCCGGAACACCTTCTAGAAAATAGCGCTTTAAATACTATTAAATCCAAACTTCGTCAATGTTTTGTTTAGACATGAGGCTAACATTTCCAGGGTGAACCTTAGTTAGCAAGTCCTTTCTTGAAGAGAAAGACCATCCTGTATATCAATGCGGGGTTTTTTTCCATACTGAAATCAGCGAAAAAACCGAATTTTAGAACACGATTCGATAGTAGTTGTCCAAATCTCAGGGAAATAAAAAGGGTCTTAAATGATTCCTTAACACCTCTTCTGAAAACGCCAGGGTGAACCTAACCGCCAAAGTACTTAGTTTTTTTGTTATGGAGTAAAACATACACCTTGTTTCGCCATTTTCCCCCATTTTCTTTGTAATTTGGCTCTTTTGTCAGACGGAAGCTTTTCAAATTTAGCGCTTTGGACCGTAAGAAGGTCCCGGATATGTCGCAGCATTCTCGGCGATGACACTTTGTGATGCCAGTCATGGAGTACCGTGCCACCCCCCCAGGACACTTTGTGATGCCAGTCATGGAGTACCGTGCCACCCCCCCAGGACACTTTGTGATGCCAGTCATGGAGTACCGTGCCACCCCCCCAGGACACTTTGTGATGCCAGTCATGGAGTACCGTGCCACCCCCCAGGACACTTTGTGATGCCAGTCATGGAGTACCGTGCCACCCCCCCAGGACACTTTGTGATGCCAGTCATGGAGTACCGTGCCACCCCCCCAGGACACTTTGTGATGCCAGTCATGGAGTACCGTGCCACCCCCCCAGGACACTTTGTGATGCCAGTCATGGAGTACCGTGCCACCCCCCCAGGACACTTTGTGATGCCAGTCATGGAGTACCGTGCCACCCCCCCAGGACACTTTGTGATGCCAGTCATGGAGTACCGTGCCACCCCCCCAGGACACTTTGTGATGCCAGTCATGGAGTACCGTGCCACCCCCCCAGGACACTTTGTGATGCCAGTCATGGAGTACCGTGCCACCCCCCCCAGGACACTTTGTGATGCCAGTCATGGAGTACCGTGCCACCCACCCCCCCCAGGACACTTTGTGATGCCAGTCATGGAGTACCGTGCCACCCCCTCAGGACACTTTGTGATGCCAGTCATGGAGTACCGTGCCACCCCCCCAGGACACTTTGTGATGCCAGTCATGGAGTACCGTGCCACCCCCCAGGACACTTTGTGATGCCAGTCATGGAGTACCGTGCCACCCCCCCAGGACACTTTGTGATGCCAGTCATGGAGTACCGTGCCACCCCCCAGGACACTTTGTGATGCCAGTCATGGAGTACCGTGCCACCCCCCCAGGACACTTTGTGATGCCAGTCATGGAGTACCGTGCCACCCCCCCAGGACACTTTGTGATGCCAGTCATGGAGTACCGTGCCACCCCCCCAGGACACTTTGTGATGCCAGTCATGGAGTACCGTGCCACCCCCCAGGACACTTTGTGATGCCAGTCATGGAGTACCGTGCCACCCCCCCAGGACACTTTGTGATGCCAGTCATGGAGTACCGTGCCACCCCCCCAGGACACTTTGTGATGCCAGTCATGGAGTACCGTGCCACTGACTGAAAGAACATTGTTTTTGTTGAGATTTTATTCAAACTTGAATCTGTTTGCCGGTCTCGTGGGAGTTCGTTGGAAGACATTTTGAAGTGCCACTTTTAGTTTCGGGAACACCTTCTAGAAAATAGCGCTTTGAATACTATTTCCACGCATCGTATTAAATCCAAACTTCGCCGATGTTTTGTTTAGACAGAGGCGGCTAACATTTCCAGGGTGAACCTTAGTTAGTAAGTCCTTTCTTGAAGAGAAAGACGATCCTGTATATCAATGCGGTGTTTTTCCATACTGAAATCAGCGAAAAAAACGAATTTCATTTTAACTCACTGCGTTCGCCCAAATGAAAAATATTTTCTAAATCCCTATATGGAAACTAACAACATACAACTGCAACCACGTTGGTTGGTAACTCACGTGGAGCCAATACGAGAAAAAAGCAAAGCACCGAAAATGAGGAGAAGAAAATTTCTAACTAAATAAATCTGTCAGTGATATAAATACCACGAAAAAAGCTGATGATCCAGCGTGCCCACTGGCGGTGCTGTGCACTGCTTCTTGTTGGTTTGCTGTTGGCGCTCCTTTTCTTTTTGCTTTCTTTTCCTGTTAGCATTCGCTCGAGCGTTCCGAATTTGTCTATCATCTTCATCGTCCGAAGCGATGTCTTGGGATTCATACTCCTGAACCACGTCCTAACCAGCGTCACTAGAATCTGCAAGCTTGATCAGTTTCTGCCTCTTGTGCAACAGCGATTTGGCCTGCTCGGTTATTTGTGCCACTTTCTTGTGATCTTTTGAGGCGTTGCTTTCTCCGATTCTACCGACCAACTCCTCAAGTTCAGCGTTAAACTGATACAAATTGCTTCTGATTTCCCTTGAACTTGAAGTTTTCCGCCTGCAGATTAATCTTTTGCTTGGCCACTAACTCCTTTCCTTTTTGGTCCAAACGGTTCTCAAGGTAGGTCATAAATAAGGAGAATATGTCGTCAATTTCCTCAGAGGTCGAAGTATTTGATGTTGAATTTTGTTGTGGCGAACTGTGTCGTGCATTTTCTTCAGCCACTGGATCGCGTTGAATTTCAGCAGGCTCGTCTGCCATAACGTTTTTGGAAATAAGCTACAGAAAACAGCTATATTGGCGACGCGAGAAGTAAAAGTTGCGTGTAACAAACCCAACTTATATATTGGGACATGTACTGACACCTGATGTCCCTTGCGGATCACAATGCAAGAAATCATGCATACCTGACAAATATTACGTAACAGTAATGCATACAGGTGACACTGACGTTCGATAATTAAGTCCTATAGAAAATACATTTTTAGAACGCGATTCGATGGTAGTTGTCCAAATCTCAGGGAAATAAAAGGGTCTTAACTGATTCCTTAACACCTCTTCTGAAAAAGCCAGGGTAAACCTAACCGCAAAAGAACTTAGATTTTTTGTTATGGAGTAAAACATACACCTTGTTTCGCCATTTTCCCCCATTTTCTTTGTAATTTGGCTCTTTTGTCAGACGGAAGCTTTTCAAATTTAGCGCTCTGGACCGTAAGAAGGTCCCGGATATGTCGCGGCATTCTCACGGCATTCTCGCATTCTCTTTTTCACACACGATCTCAGATGGAATCAAAATACTGTGAGATGAAACTGCATTCCCAAAGCGCGTCGTTTTCTTTAGATATTAGGCAATTATGTCGATAGTATGTTTTTCACTGTATTTATAATCCCCCAAAAATTTTAAAAACGCTCTCATAGAATTTGTTCAATCTTTGCTATATTCGAGACGGCTATGGGAAGTACAAGCTCCCTCAAGCGATTACCGAAAAAACCTCCTTGTGCCGACAAATACGACGGCAATTAAAAGACGTCATGGCGTCATTACCTTGCTATGGCAACTCCGATGTTAATTTCACACTGGTCTTAAAAATTTTCATCTTTATCTATTATAGCTGTGGTGACCGTTTTTCCATAACATTGTTAATGGAGTCGTAGTAAATGCTCAAATTTGGGGGTATCGCCCCAAAAAAATCTTGACGAGAGACTTGGACGAGAAACGCGTTTACCCATAAATTAATGGGCAAGAACTGAAATAGGTTCAAAGCTGGCAGTTCGAAAAACATCGGACATGTATAAAGAAATCACCGAAGAAAAAGAAAAGGAGGTTTCGAGCGAGATTTTGCTCAGTGTCGAAAGAAAGTTAAACACCTAACAGACGAGGCATAAGAAGTATAAGGACCAACTTGCCAAGTCAGGCGCTGCAAGAAAAAAAGAGCTGTGGTTTTTTGAAGAAGTTAATACGATAATGGGCGACAAACCCTTCACCAATCATATTCATTGTTTTTGTTATTCTTTAGTTTTTTTACAAAACCACTTGTATAACGGTTTTACAGTTGTGATCACCATTTATAGTGCTAGCCCTGAAGAAGCTTTGTTTTGCAAAGCGAAATATTGGGCACTATGATATTCCACTTTTATTTTATTTTAATTGCTTCTGCTTCTGCTTCTGTTTTTTTCTGCCGTAAGGATCAGTTTGCCGTTTTGTTTGTTTCACTTCAAAACTGAGGCCTGGCTACGAAGGTGCGACTGGTAAATGTGAACGCTCACTGGGGCAATCTCGGATCGATCCGAGACCGATCTTATTTAGATCGATCTAAATAGCTAAGTGTGAACGGCCTCTCATGTTGAGTCCAAACACAACCCAGGCGGCCGGGGTACTCAGAAAGTGCTTTCTTGTATATTTCCCTAGTACTTCAAGGTCAAATGTAAAAAAAATTCGAAATTTTTTCTTTATCCATTTAAAGCTATTTAAACGTTAAAGAAAACCATAATAAAGAATACTTACGCAACAATTTGCCTTCCTGGGGACCGTTTCTCGAAAGTCCCGATAACCTATCGGCCCCGGTAAGCTATTTTATGCGCGCAATGTTAACATTAAAGATTCCAATTCAGTTGTGTTGGCATAGAAATCTAAGCACTAAAATTCCAACTTTGCAAAACAATTCAGGCTGGTTTGCGGGCTAAAACTTACACCACCATTCTAAAGATTATGATTTTTAAATAAAGCTGAGACCCGATAAGTTTTCGGGGTCTTTAGAATGGTGGTGTAATTTTAGCTTGCAAACCAGTCTGACTTTACCCTGGGTGCCAGAGGTTTTTCTTGCGCGGTTTCCGGTCCCGGGGGTACTCCCACATAAAAATGACGGGGGTGCTCGTCGGAAATTTTCGACTAACCCCTACTGAGTATTCTAACTTGTGTGTAAGATTTTCACTGTTTTCGTATTGAAAATGGACAATCGTTGTAGTTTATCGCAGAATAAAACACCATAGTTTTCCTTTCAGTCACCGACTTTCAACTTCAATCGTACTGCTTTGCTACCGTGTCACTTAAGGAGTTGTCCAGCCTTTTCTTTCAAAGCATCGTTGATTTCAAAGCATCGTTGATTGCAAATCATACGAAAGGTGCGACATAAAACGACCTACAAACTGAATCACGAGTTGAGCCGATCTGTGACAAACAAACTGAACTGATCGAATGTGCTCGGTGGCCAGTGTGTCAAACGACCCATTGTGGTCGCAGAAAATTCTGGGAGAAAAATGAACCGAGCGAATGCGCTCGGTGGCCAATGTGCCAAACGACACATTGTGGTCGCAAACACTATATATGTACATTAATTAAAAGACATTTATTCACGCTTAGCTCTGTTGCCATTGTTCTTCTTCTTCTATACGCGTTAGTTTATTTGGCCCACATATTTCGACTTCTAATACCTAAATATAATCAAAAAATACACCGAAGACTTACTGCATCTGCTAATGAACACATTTTTTTCATTCCTTCCTCTTTACTACAATCAATTTTGGATATTACTACCGAATACCTCCCAATAAATAATAAAGTTGCCTATTCCGCCCGTTAAAATAAAATTTCGCTCATAATAATCTTATTCGTTCCGTGTGGCTGTATTAGCTTTTTGGGAAAACAAAACGACGACTCGATCAAAGACAGATTTAATGACCACGAAAAGTCAGTTGACAGACCTAAGATGAATCAAATGTTAATCAGAGCGATTTTAGGCCCCGTCCACACGTACCCGGATATTTTTGAATCCGCAACTTTTTTGTTGCGGATTAGAAAATATTCGCGTCCACACGTAGCGTATTCGAATCATATTTGTCCGTCCACACGTATCCGGATTCGCTCTAGTATCCAGGGCTTCTCTTTAAATGCTGTCAACAGAGCATGCGCAAAGGCCAAGTTCAAAGCCAAGTTCAACTGTTAACACGTTATTAGACTAAATTAAATCCAAGTAGAAGTGAAGCGACAACATTTCGGTCGGCCCATGTTGAATATTCGCGCGGTTAAAGACTGGATCCGATACTGTCACGTCAGCGCATTAAAATATATCCGGATTCGACCGTCCACACGATGACGTACTCGTAGCGCATTCAAAAATTTCCACTCTGAAGAGCGGATTCAAAAAGTTGCGGATTCGTCAGCCAAATTCGCCGACCGGGGATGTCAACGTTACCTTACATATAGGTGCGCTTAACAACATGTAGGGGTGGGTTCACGCACAACGCGTGTTACACAATCACGCGCGATGTCGTGCAAGGTTACCTCACATATAGGGACGAGTTAACGGGCACCGTTCACCGGACAAATGTCTTGTTGAGATTTTCAAATTCGGATCAAATCAGTCTCGCTCAATCACGCTAAATGCTGGCCAGACTATCGCCATGACAAGACCGAGACGAATGGCTTGAAAAGCGCGACAAATTTGGTTTCTTGCTTTGTCCGTGCTCGTCAAGCCACAAAAATAGCTTTCTGGCCATAATCGAATAGGGCCGTATTTCCGTCGTGTCTGACTATAAATTTTCGTAAAATAAAAAATAGGGCAAGATGAAAGCGACGCTTTTACAGAAAAGGTTTTGGCAATTGGGTTATACAGACTGGCACATGGAAACTCGCATGGGTTGTGTCCCTTGCCTCTGTCTTTAATATCGGAATGACAACCGCTATCGATGCTGTACAAGATGGGACAAGATGAAGTGAACGTCACTGTTTATATGATAAGCGATACTGCGGCCTGTACTGATGTTCTTGCGCTTGGTAATTGTAATGATTCGAGTTTGCTATAATTAAACTAAATGATGACTGTTCAATAATAAAAAAAGCTGGATCTAACTCTATGTACACGTGAAAATTTGAGTGTTTCAGGGTTTCATTGACTTTTTGACAGTAGAAAAACAAGAATTTGTTTTTATAGGGCCAGTAGGCATGATATTTTTTTGCTTCGATCCCGACCAAAGGATCCCGACATAAGGGTCGCACTTGTCATAGGTTTATGATGACAGCAATTATGTCCAATGCAGTAAACAAAGCGCTTTGCACTAATGACGTCACGTACTTTTGACCCCCGTTGTGACTCAGACAAAGAAACTCCTCCGTGTGTTATCTGCATAAGAATTTTGTATGGGAAAATGGTGTTGGCGAAGACTTTGATGCAGCTTTTATCAATATTTTCGCAAGAAAATCGAACACCTGGGTCAACGTTGAATAGAAAACCTAAAAACTATTCTTGGAACATTTCAAATTTTGGTGAAAATGCAAAGAATTGATAGAGGGGAGCGGCAATATCATTGTCTGAAAGATTTCACTATTGAGAGGTTCACGGTTTGCAGCATGTACAGCTGAGCGGTTAGAAACATAGCATATAGAACAGTGATAGAACCAAGCGGTAAAGTGGCCCATGGCAAAAAAAGGCAGGTTTCAATGATGGCAAAAAGAAATGATAATCTTAGCCTGCGAGCAGGCTCTACCATTTGGGTTTCACGCGCGAGTGCCATGCGGAAGCCGCGAATTTTGCCGGCTTCGCCGCCAAGATACTCGCGCGATACCCCAAACAAGTGAGCCTGCTCGCAGGCTATGGTAATCTGTCCATTGCGGCTTCCACAGATTGGAAGTACGATGATCGGATTTCATTAATATGCAGATCATGCAGCCTCGTCAGATAATTTGTTGAATTTTAAGCCAAAATCTACATTTTTTGAATAAGTTTTTCACTCCCTAATGTAACGTACATTGCCTTGTATTTATTATATCTGAAGCCCCCAAAACGTTCAAGTCACCTTTATTGCTGATTTCACCGATTTTTCATATCCAAAACACATCACGCTCATACAAAGCCTTTGAGCTGACAGCAAACTTTGTCTGAGTCACGTAGGGGGTCTATCTATTGTTTTAGTAATAGTGCAAAGCGCTATTGAAATGCACTGTGAGGTTTTGCACCCGATGCCCTTTGTTCTTCTTGCTTCGTTGTTGGTCTGTTGACTTTTTACGACTACGAACACGGATTGTCCGACTACAATCTATACGTTCTTTATTATTCGAGTTGTTTTTATATCGTTCTTTTGCTTTTAAGGTGACTGTCCTGCACAAGTTGAGTCGTGACTAGTCAACCAAAGCCTGCAAGCCGTCACGCGTATCTGCGAACCTCCCGATTTACAACATTTACATTCATGCGCATATCACGAAGAACAGGAAAGGTCAGAAAACAGCCATGTCCTCCACCAGCAATGTTGTTACTGTTGGAAGCCTCATCAAAAAAGATCTGAAAGAAGCGTATTTTCTCCTGCAACAGCCCTCGTCGTATTCAAAGGCATACAGATTCTTTAATGACACCAAATACCGAGTATACGACTGTCCTCCACTTCAAATGACCCACAGCCAGCGTCTTCACCCATTTCGCAACCTTGCCGCTGCTGGTAACGAGGTCCCAATACTTTTGGAGCATACACCACCAACTTACCTGCAAGACCATTGGAGAAAATTGCTACCGGCGTTCCCAAAGGCGAATTTCAAATCGGTCGATGAAGGTCTGCAAAATGATGTGCCTATTGTGACCACGGCAGCGATGGAGTGCATCCCAGAAGCTAAGCACAGCATCCATCCGGATATTATGTACGAGGTACAACTCAAGAGTTCGATCCTTAACATTGGGGTGTCATGCCCCAGACACCTGAACGAGGGAAGCATCGACTCTTATCCTTGTGTGGTTAAGTTGGATATGGCCTGGGCCGGTCGAGGGAATTATCTTGTTAAGAACGAAAACGAACTGCTTGACACATTGCGAAAAGTCAGGGATGAATGTAGCTGGACGGGTGGAATTGTCTTGCAAGAATTTATTCCAGGGGTCAAAGAAGTGCCCGGTTGTACATTCCACCTGCACAAATCGGGAGAAATCTTCTGGATTGGAACATCTATGGGCGAATTCGATGACTTCAAATGGGCATTTTCAACTGTGGACTGGGACATGCAAGAGTATTACAAATAACTCCTGTTTGACGATTTTACTTTGCCCATAGCAGATTACCTTAAAAAACGTGGCTTCTTTGGCCTGGTCTCGTTTGAGGTTGTAATCGCGGATCAGGGAAAGTATTTGGTGGATTTGAATCCGAGAGTTGGGGCAGACACAACGTATTTGCTTCTGGCGCGACATATGGCCACTGAAGTTGGCCTGAAACATTCCGCAATGTTTGCCCAAAACAAGCACAACTTGACAGCTCAAGAATTGGTGGCGAAGGCAAACGATTTCAGTGACAGCAACAGCAACAACAATAACAACAACCAAGGATTGGCCATTGTTTTGTCAGTGGTTGATATGGAGAACAGCTGCTGCGAATCAGAAATCGCAGTCTTTGCTGAGACACCAGAAGCGGTTCAAGATATATTTCAGAAACTTTTTAAGTGACGTACTTTGCGCTGTCAGTGTTTTTCTAGGTTTCTTTTTTGTAGAAGAGGCACATATAGCATGCTATCTGGGGTGGGGTGGGGTGAGGAGGGGTAGTGGGAGGGAGGGGGGAGCAAAACAATGTTAGAGTCTTGAAGGGGTCTTATTCATAGAGTGCCAGAAAAGACCATAAATTGTAGTATTAAGAAACAATTACAACGAAAGACTGAACACTTATTTCATGTTCTCTCGAGGTTTATCTAAAGTAAGATATGAAGTTGGTTCGCAAGGCTTTCACTCTGATAAAATCAATTGCCATGGAAACATTCGAACAATGTACATTATTGCAAATGATTATTGCACTTTTTGGAATTCCTCTCAAGAAGCAATTGAACTTCTATTTTTTTTTCAGTGTGCCTGGTGCCTTCTCAAAACCATGAATACTTTGCTGTAAGCAAAACATGTTGATGAGAGACAAATCGTTATGACAATCAACGTGCAAATGAGATAAATACCAAAACCGGTCAACCGAGTTAAGGTCAGAAGGCCACATGAGATCCACAGAGTTACCTGGAAATAAGCGACTTTTCTCTCGGTCACTAGGTCCAGATACCGCAAGTGAAAATAAATGGCCAGATATCTGTCGATGCTGATTGCTGTTATTGTACACAGGGAAATCGCGACTAAGAACGTCGAGACGATACTGTAGGCAACTACAATGCTGCAGTTTACCGGAAGACCCTTGTAAAGTGTGATTAAGGTTGTTAGGTACAAAGGCTCGACCAGCAAACCAACTACCATGTCAGAAAAGGCTAGACCGAGAAGAAGGAAATTTGTCGATGAATGTAGAGACGAGGTGCGCAAAATGCACCAGATAACCAAGAGATTTCCCAATGTAGCTGCAACAGAAAAGGCAAAGTTAAATACAACGTTGACCAAAGGAATATCGCCTTCTGGTAGCAGCAAGAATGGTATCTGTATACTACAAGACGCATCTGCCATACTTCCCGAGCCAGCCATCTTTGAGGCGATTTCTTCTGCTTTGCCTAACCTAAAAGTTGAAGGTGGAGTTTAACAGTGATAGCGGGTACAACCTTGTATTTAAATAATTGATAGACTCCCTGCCAGCCGAGTCTCCTTTTTCGTTGTTTTTTTTTTTTTTTTTTTTTCAGGCGGGAAGAAAAAATTTTGTCTCTATTCACTTGAACTCCTCAGAAATTAAAATTTTTAACGGATTTGTGATTCATACAGCTATAATTGAAAGGTGGTGACATATGAATATGATCACATGCTTTTAAAGTTATTTGGTCGCTTGGTAACGTTAAGACCTACTCAAAAGGCGTGGTTACGAGTCAGAGTGTCCTTTTCTTCCCGCCAGAAAATACAACGGAGAAGAAGACTCTCATGAGACTATTGAGAGATATTTCTTGATGTTTCGGAAGCATTTTGTGTTGGTTAACTTTTGTGCTGTGGTGTTGGTATTGTTCAGTACCATTGATCCCGCACGTCCGTTTAACATGTATAATGACGGTTATATGTAAGACTGATGAATATAGATTTACAGTTGTAAAATAAAATAAAACTATCAAAAGACGCCTACGAGCCAACTCGTGAATACGAAACAATCTTCGGACCCTACCCTCTCCTACGATCCCTCCCCCCCCAACACTCTACGTCCAACTCCCCCCCCCCCCCCTTCCCCTCCTTCGAACGCCGTCCCCATAGCTAAAGCAGGTGACCATTACCTATCGCATTTGATTTGAAACAGGAAAAATCAGGAAGGGCTCCTGGTAAAATAAGGAATCAAAGAATTAAAGGGAGGGTTTCGCGGTTCGCCGCATGTGCTAGCTATGACGTAACCAATTCAATTTCATTGTTTAGACCAATCGGAAACGAGTAGATAACTCTGGCGGGAAATTTGCCCGTGAAAATTTCGCTGATTGAATGGATGATTATACATACCCATATGCGCCATAAAAGCCACCAGAGCGTAGAATAAATCCTTCGGGTCAAAGCTTTTATTCAGTGTTGACTTTGTCGGTGTAATCCGTTGAAATTTTCTGTGAATTTTGGTCATCCTTTGCTTTGTTTGGACTAATTATAGTATGTGATTATTGAAATTAAATGTGAGTGGTTTTTTGACCGATGGTAAGCAAGCGAATAAAGCAATTTAATCTGTGCGCATGCGTCGAACCGTGAAACCATCCCATTAACACTGTGTGTAAATTATAGTGCTAAGTCAACCCATAAATTTCCCTGTACTGAGCGTTAGCCCTAGTAAGGAAATGAGGGACCACACGAGGGAAAGAAAAAAATCTTTGACCTCGGTGGGATTCGAACCCACGACCTCCGGATTAGATCTTCCGTTACTCTACCGCTTGAGCCACGAGGCCGTACGGGAGCAGATCGTAGGTAATAAGGTGGCAATTCGTGGCAAGGAGAATGTGAAGGGTACAAATAAATGTTGAGCCACGTAGCACTGGTGATACAAACAAGGAATCAGATAATTAACTCTGTGTGTAAATTATAGTGCTAAGGTCAAAGTTTTTTTTCTTTCCCTCGTGTGGTCCCTCATTTCCTTACTAGGGCTAACGCTCAGTACAGGGAAATTTATGTGTTGACCTAAAGGAGGATATTACCATCTTCCCGGCATGCACTGCAAGCAAACTATCTTATCAAACGGCGGCGACCCGCAAACAGCTCATTTTACACAGACGCCGTTGAGGTTCGAGGTCAGTTGGTCGTAGCGGAAACCTTTCAAAGGAAATCTACGCTAACCTATTTATTCTATTCACCTTTACAGAATATTTTCCATTTCGAGTTATATTTACAGTTTGCTTTAAGGCCGCTTAACTTCCCAGAAGGGCCGAAACCCGCGATATAAAGCGTCGAGTGGTAGACGCTTGAAATCTCTTCACAGATTCTTGAATCAATAAACCGTCTCACCATTTCAAAACGGCAATGCCGGCTTATATCCGTATATTTGCTTATTTTGACTTGTTGAATCTAACACTGGTGAACAGAGCCGGTGAAATAATTTCCGCTAATAAAAAATATAAAACAACAGCTACTCAGCTAAACCACTCATGCAGCACGCGACTGTCCTGCTGTGTTTGTTTACGGTTACGTTATTTTTAGTTCAAAATCGATCTTCGCTTTTTTCGCTATTTTCTGACTTTTCTATGGTACGAGCACTAATCATTCAGTTTCATTTCATCTTATATTTTGCTGTGACCAAAATAAAATTAGAATCGGTCCACAAATGCAAATGGATCTTCTCACAAACGACGCGCCACTTGGAGCTTGCCGGATGTAGTAACTTTCAATTCAACGCCAATAAAAACAAACAGCCGCCGAAATAGATTACTTTCAACTTCAAAATTTGGGATGAAATCGTGGAGTCAATTGCAGTCAATTAGGTTTTCGAGAAAGTTTATACCTTAAATGACTGGAATTGGGTATTATTTGGCTTTTGACTCGCCCTTTTTGAATCGATGCAACCAATTTAAAATATGCATTACCGATGACTGCAAACAGATATGGACGACAACAGTCAAACTATACCACGATAATTTTTATCAACGGCTCCACTCCACCTTAAGAAAAACATTTCCTGGCACATTATTAATAGAGGAATAAGGTTCACATTGTTTTCTTTCCATGCCTTTACATTAAAGCGAGGAAATCCATGTACAACTTTGTCTAAAATACGTGCGTTCTTCGGTTCCACCGGAAGTCATTCACCCGAATTTTACCCAAAGCACGCTGGGAAGACGATAATATCCTCCTTTGGTTGACCTTAGCACTATAATTTAGACACAGAGTTAATTTTCTGTTTCCTTGTTTGTACCACCTGTGCTACGTGGCTCAACATTTATTTGTACCCTGGCAAAATATATGCGCAAGCCTTATTCACTGGTCAGCAGAATTACCAAGAAAAGTTTACAGCTGAGTGATTGAACGAGTGAAAATTTGCATATTTGTCCCCGTCTGCTATAACTCGCTCAACGCTTCGCGTATTCACGAGATAAAAAAAGAAACTAAATCTAAAATGTTTCTTAAAACTGCCACCAGTTTTGCGACAGCAGTTATCGTCTATCGTCAGGCAAGTGTTATTGAATACATTGATGCTCTGAAAAGCTCTGAGAAGAACCCTCCCCAAAAATCGAAAAGGAATCACTACAGCTGTTTAATTTTCTTCAGTTCACACGACCCAGCTTGGATAACACAGATTCGAAAACTATCTACGAACGTGGGGTGAGTGTTCGATTGTCGTCGATTTCGGGAAACATAATCCACCAAATAAAACAAGTCGCACATAAAATCTAACTGGTGAAAACAAAAACGGATAAATTAACGTTCAATTAAACACAAATAATACAAACAGGAAATAAGATAATTGACTCTATGGTTCCAATTTACTTGGTAGGGCTAATAAAACTCAGTAATAAGAAATTCACGGGTTGTTCTCAGCACTAAAACTTACGATAGAGATTATTACTCGTACCTGCAATTCCAGAGAGTATCTGAGGCTTTATTAAAGGCCTTTATCGCTTCTAAGGAAGATGTGAATTGGAATATATCAAACAACAGGAAGAGTGTTTCATGGAAAGAAGTAAAACGCTTGTGAAGAGACATGAATGCTTTTACACGAATGACATTTAGCTTACTTTCTTTTTATTTTGTCTTGGAAACATTACTCAGTGTCCCCACAGAAGCTTTTAAGGAAGGTAAGGAAATTCCTTTCCTAATAAATTGTGTAAATTAACGATGACTGCCAAACAGCGAGTCTTAGATATTACAAATATAATCAAAAAAAACAAATTTGAACCTTTGTTAATCATCTTGTGTTTCACTGCTTTAGAACCAGGTAGCTTCACACGGCCTCTGGCAAATCTTTCATCAAATAATTTCCCGCCATGGCACGCCAATACGATAACGAGTGCTATTACTTTCATTTTTGTTTTCTAGCCCCCGTAGAAGGTTTGTTTTGCAAACAGAAATATCGGGCAAATATATTCAACTGTTTATTATTTTTTTTTATTTCACTTCTGTCTCTATCTTTTCATCTTGCCGTAAGGATCAGTTTGCCGTTTTTACCATTACTATTTCAAGATTTTTACTGATGCAGGTCTACGATAGATCCGGTACTCTGTCTCCATTGGTTTGTCGTTGTGGTTTTACCGTTATTATAGTTTTTGAATACATAATTTAACCCCCCGATATAACGAAGCGCCAAGGGACTGGGAGTTCGTGAGTTCGTTATATCGGGGTTCTTTTCCATACATTTTACTATAACTGGGCTGAAGGATATCGTTCGTTATACTGGGGTCTTCGTTACTAAGGGGTTCGTTATATCGGGGTTCTTTTCCATACATTTTACTATAACTGGGCTGAAGAATATCGTTCGTTATACCGGGGTCTTCGTTATAAAGGGTTTCGTTATATCGGGGTTCTTTTCCATACATTTTACTATAACTGGGCTGAAGAATATCGTTCGTTATATCGGGGTCTTCGTTATAAAGCTTCGTTATTTATATCGGGGTTCTTTTCCATACATTTTAATATAACTGGGCTGAAGAGTATCGTTCGTTATACCGGAGTCTTCGATATGAAGGGGTTCGTTAGGGTTTCATTGTAGACCCTTATGCTAATGGTATGTTTCGTTTTCACATCAAAATTCAAGAAAAATCCTAAATTGCATTTTGTAAAATATTGAAGAACAAATGGTACTATGCAAAAGTACTGCTGAAGAGGTTTCATTTGAATAGTCACACCATAGGATTTTAGCTGATTTTATCGACAACCAGAAATGTTAGAACTACGAAACATGTTTTTATAATTGCCTCTGAGAGTGAAAGGCTTAAACGAGGGTGCACTTATCTTTCAACATGGTGTTGAATGGGTTTCCATTGTTCATCGTGCATTATTTATCGTGCGTTGAATAATGTTTGTTCGCTCGCCCGCCCGTTTGTTCCT